>KZ308444.1:126487-140693 GCA_000376725.2 Ladona fulva
TATCTAATATCCCAGGTCCAACATCATCATCCTCCACTTCTTGTTCACTTTCTAACATGATGTTTGTTGGCTTCATGTCCTTCCCATATAGTTCCTCGACTAATTCTTTCCACCTTTCCCTTATGCTGGCTGGATCTCGTATAACATTACCATTATTATCTTTTATTAAGGTTGTTCTGTTTCGTGTTTTATTTCCCGTTAACTGTTTCACCTTTCTATACATTAGGTCGACCCTCCCACTTTCGTCCACCTTTTCTATTTCGTTACATTGACCCTTCCACCACTGTTCCCTTGCCCTATTTGTTTCCCTTCTCAGTCCTTTATTGAGAGTCCTATACATTCTACATCCTTGTTCTGTATTAACCATTTTCCATTTCCTTCTTTCCTCCATTTTCTTTATCATTTCTGCCGTCACCCATGGTTTCCTAATTTTGTTTTGCTTAACCAACTTCCAATAGTTATTTGGGCACTATCCCTGATACTGTTTTTAATCTTTTCCCATTCTCCGTCTATAGTAAACTCCCTTCCCTTATCCTCTAAGACCTTACTGATTGACTCTTGGAACTCTCTCGCTTTCCCATTCTTAAGGGCTTCAAGGTTCCATTTTGGTGTAATTTTTACCCGAAAATCTTTTTAAACTTTAGCTCGGTTTTCATCATGACCAGGTTATGATCTGAGTCAACATCAGCGCCAGGGTAACTTTTTGAATTTTTAACACTATTTCTAAACCTTTTTCCTACCAAAATGTAATAAATTTGGTACCTATCCATGTCTCCTGGCTTTTTCCATGTGTANATATCCATAAAAACGGATATTTCAATTTCTTGTCAACATTTCTCAAAATGTGTCGAATTATCGTCAGCAAAAGGAAGGGAGAAGAAAGGACAAATTCATAACGTAATTACGATGTTTGGAATTTGAGCTGGTATTTGAAATTGATGTCATTTGTTAATAAGTTATAAGTTAATTTGTTAATAAGTATTCAGTGGAAATATTGACTTGTATGCACCGTAAGAATTCACCAAAAAGGCATTGCATCATCTCTTAAATAGTTTCAATTTGTGTCACAATAGAGAAAAAAACTTTAAAACAGCAATATATATAAAAAACGAAAAGGTACGTTTAATTATGCTAAAAAGACCCACTCTTGGGGCATGTGAAAAACCCACGCAGATAATCGAAGGGAGGTGTAAGGGAATACTGCCCAGAATTGCCGAAATAACGAAAAACATGAATGAGTACTGAAATAAGAAACTTGAAGATAGTTCACAAGCCCTGTATTGATACAAAGGGGTATCTGAAGTGGCATTCACATTTTGTGCTTTTAGAATCTCTGAGTATAGTATTAGAAAACCACGGAAAACAAAATACAATTGAGAAATACTCGAGTCTAATGAGCCCCTTTGTTAAAATAATTGAAGGAGATCAAAGTAGCAAAGCAATCGGCGATACGTCACCTCTCCTCACTTTCTCTTCCCACTTTGATTTTTCGAGCGACGACGCTGTCGGAATCTTCGATGGTAAAAAAGGAAATCCGCCGACAGTATTACTCAATTGTACACCTTTCGCTTCACTTTGATCCTTTCTCTAAGAAGGCAAAGAGCGATTCTTTTAACAGGTGAACTTTATTTAATTAATGTTTTATAAATCAAGTTGCTTATCCAATAACCAACTCTCAGATCTATCATTTCGAATATATAAGGAAAAGGAACACGGCTGTGGTAAGACGACAGAGTTCGAGAAAAGCTCCTAAAATCCGTTGTTTGCAAGTAACCGGTGCGCAAATCACCCTTACCCGTTTTCCTATCTTAAGGATTATATTAACGATGTTATTATCAATCACTGATCTAAGGCTATCTTTTGTGAGTCATGAGAAAGTAATTTAGTGTAATGTTTTAGTAAACTGTGTACTGGTTTAGCAGCCCTCAGTCGCGTCACATTAACTTCCGAAATCACTGGTCTGTGGCCTGGACTATGTTTCGAGATGGTAATTTCAGGTCTCCCCAACATCGATTGGAAGAACAATAGCATAATGAAAAGGGACATCGACTCATTTAAAAATTACTAAATATGCTTCAGAAAAACTCGTTAAGCTAAGCAGTAAAATCTCCAACAAGTGGAGAATATATTCTCTTCCCAATTAAAATCAACAGAGGCGGCCGAGATGTTATGGAAATCCATAAGAAAGGAAGGATAGTATATACTTTTCCCATTCAAAAAGTTTCTAATTTAATATTGGTTGAATAGGCTGCCATCATAAGGTCACAAAATAAATCTAAAAATAAACCAGAGTCATAATAAAACTATTCAGAGAAGGGTAAGATGAAGGGTTGGTGATGTTGCCAATAGGAGTGGAAATGTTGGTAGGGGTGAGATTCAAAGATGTGGGATGAGATAGGAAGAGGTGCTCCTTAGTTAGGAAACAATGAGGT
This sequence comes from Ladona fulva, assembly GCA_000376725.2. Taxonomy (NCBI): domain Eukaryota; kingdom Metazoa; phylum Arthropoda; class Insecta; order Odonata; family Libellulidae; genus Ladona; species Ladona fulva. The sequence continues at coordinate 128,920 of KZ308444.1, forward strand.
GAAGAAAAGTAACACATTATTTTGATCTGCCGGAGACCATTAAGGCCAATGGTCTTTGGATTGAAAATATATAATTTCAGGATAAAACAGCTGGAATGGCTATTTTATAATCCAGATTCCTCCAAATGTTTATTATAAATACCTGAGCATATATGTACTTATCTAATTTTACTTTGTTGCTCTTACTAAGCCGTAGCCGAATCTAATATTTCCTCTCACAAACTCTGCTTTGTTCTAAATCGGCGATTAGTCATTTTTTGTGGATTTCTCATGCAATGAAATGCAACGGCAACATGAGTTAGTAGTGTGAACAAATCGATGCAATGATAAGAACGGAAGGCATTTCCTTCCATCGTGCAATGGCGTTAGGAATGCGGCTCTCCCTTCGTTTTATGAATCAGTTATTGACAGTTTTTCTTTCGCTGCACGTACGGGCATTTGGACACACCGCTCCATTCGACCGCTCAAAGACATTCGCTGCGCTTTCCAACCGCCTCCGTCAAATTCATTTATTGCTTTTGTTTACTGTATTTTTGAAGAATGATCACTTTTCCTTATTAACTTGCTCTTCGGAAACCCTGGATTAATGATATAAAGGCCGATCGATATAATTAGGTCTTCTGAATTCCAACAATTTGCCTCATTTTATTCTTTTATAGAGATTTGGCATTTCGAAGAGAAATGTTCGTTTAGTTTTCTTTTAATCTTTTTCGTGAGCAGATATTCTTATCAACTAATTTTAGTAAAGCTCCATTCCCGTGTTTTTATAAGTCTTATCCATGCACGTTGGTATTTATCGGTGTTTCCATTTTACATGAAGATAGGCTCCCTTTTTCTTTGGGTGGCTTTTGTTTTCTATAGCTTTTATTTACTGAAAAGCTCGAAAAGTTCTCGTTACCAGTATTGCAATTTGGTGTTAAATTTCTCATGAAATCGTTATTGATTATTACTATTCTAAAACTCTTTATTCCGCTAAGCTGGGCCCATGTAGGCCTCTCTTACACCTAACATCTGAAGTCATACACGGTATATTTATAGAATTTCAGAAATTAAAAATCATTTAAAAACAGCAAAAAGTGAAGGAAAGAATGGGGGTGTGGGGGAAAACTCGTCGGCTGAAGGCTTTCAGTGAACGGTGTTTGCGCTCACACAAGAAGGTGAGCGAAAAAAAACCGCGGAATCAGAAATGAATTAATAAAGGTAACAGTTTGATTTTGAATGTCGACATTTCCGTCCCGTCCTATGATGGCGTTTCATGGAGAGTGAATCTTCAACTATGGGTGAGGTCTTTTAGCTGAATATAATAAAGAGTAGGCGGAAAAGACAAAGGCATATTTCGGATAGTTTTCACTTGCGTTATTTTATGACGTGTGGCAGGGAGCGCGAAAACACAACCTATTAATAAGCTACCTGATTGCTATCGATTCCTAATGCTATCAGGAAAAAGAGCTATCCGTTCTCGCTATAATCGCTTGAAATCACTTGGTCGTCCGGTTCCCGAAATCGCGCTCGCTGAGAACGGGAATCACGATATCGCGTATTTCGACATGTAAAGCAGTAATTAAAAATTTCTTGAATAACCTGAGCCTATACTCGGTTCTTCTATGAAGGGATAACTAAAGTTTGTATGACAAGGGAGGGAATACCTTCGGGTCCCGGGGCCTTTTTCCTATTTATATGTCGCAATAACTTTCCAATTCCTTCAAGATAATAACTCAATGGGACTCATTTCCGAATTAAGGCGTGTAGTAAAATCATTAAATTGGCCACTGTCTAAAGCGAAGCATTTCTGATAGTGCTTATTAAGTAGATTCGCTTTTTCTACCGAATTATTGATGGTAATCGCTTATTAGGTGCAAAAGACTGACCTTCACGAGCCTCACGAACATACGACTATAAATTCTTTCTGATCGCCACCTTCTCTTCTCGTCTCGGAATGACACTTCGGAAAGTGGAACGAAAAAGTGGGAATCATTGGCCCAAACTATACTCGGCAGTTGTATAATATTTAAGTAATTTGTGGAAATCTTTAATTGACTCCGTGGTACTGTATGTATTTCTTTTGGGATTTTGATAGAGAGAACGTTCGACGGCATTAACAAAATCCTGCTCTACTGAATTTCCAACTCCTCCCCTCCGTCGTAGCCATTTTCTGTGTTTGCAATACGCAGTCGTTCCTTGGTTTTGCTCAGGTTAAAAGAAGGCAAGCCAAGTAGGAGTCAGATATCCCTGGGAAAACAGTGGCTGAGAAAAGAAAGTGAAATACATTCCTTTGCGAAGTTCTTCGATGGATAATTTGAATAAAATGGACAGAGTCGCTAAGGCCCTTTATTGATGGCTTTTCTGAGCTTATGCTTTAGGAAGAGCGCTCTTAGTCGCGACCCACTTCGCGGACCAAAAGCGTTAGCCAATCCCCGTCAATATCTTCAAAGGTTTTCTCCGAAATATTCTCAATAGGGCTCTTTAATGGAAAATTTTGCGAAACAACGAACGTTTCTCGCCATTTTATTTGTACAAGTGCTCGGGATAATTGCCACAGGATAAATATTTGTGATTTTTCCCTGTGGATTCATTTGTTCCTCATCCTACATCTGTACTTTCCTGTAGCTCCCTAGCTCTTTAATCTATCAACTTCCACTCTTAAATCAACACCTCTCGGACCAGTTTTGACTTTATCTCAACATTAGATAGTGACGTTTTTTCTGAAATAATTCAAGTATATGGACTGAAATCTCGTATAATCAATATATGTTGACAATTTTTACTGAGGTAAATATATAAATTCTCAAGGAATATATGATTTGTATTTTCCCCCTATATTTTGCTCTCGATATTTGTCAATAAAATTCATTCTATGGACAAAAAGAGAACAATTTTGTTTTGAGGCATGAATAAAGATGAATATGTATGAAATAGGGAATAAGCGATCACAAAGCCGTGGTCATGGACATTATCTGGGAAGCGCGCAAGAGGAACAAAGAAAACAAGAGTGTGCGATCATATGGCAAAGCAAACGAGATGTGTTTCAACAATTTTCTTACCAGAGTATTATAACCGCGAAATTAGGAAGTTAAAGAGGAAGGCCAGGAAACTTTATTGTCAAAAACATAGAGGTGTGGATTATGAAGAGAAATACAAGGAAGCGTATAAGGAATTAATTCGAGAGAAAACCAAAGCCAAGGTAAGAGAAATCTGTGAGAAGCAATGGGTGGGGTAACTTGTATAAGTACCTAAGGAGGAGACGCGGAGGATGGGAAGAAATAATGAATTTAAACGTGAACGGGCAGACAATTAATGGCGATCAAGCAAAGGCCGAAGCTTTCAACGATTGGTTCATACTAATGCCGTGAGGGAGAGAGGTGATGTTCCGATTCTTAGGAATGATTTCAAGTGTTTTAGGGTAAGAGATAACGACATCTCTCGCTGCATAAGAAATATTCAAAGTCATAAGTCCCCAGGGCCGGCTGGAATCGCGGGCGAGGCCTTAAAATTAGGAGGAAAAGCGATAGTACCATATCTCCGAGTTTTATTCACAGTTTCCATAAATAACGGAGAAGTACCAGCGGATTGGAGGAGAGCAATTGTAGTGCCAATTCACAAAGCGCTCAAACATGAACAACTGCAGGCCAATAAGTCTAACAAGTGTGGTCTCTAAACAGATGGAGAGACTAGTGGCCGATTACATCCGCAAGTTTTGGGACTCAAAAAAATGGTTATGCGCAGTTCAGCATGGTTTTCGTGAGAATTATTCATGTGATACGCAATTAACTGCGTTTGTGCAGGACATTGTAGAATCGCTAGATTAGGGGAAATAGATGGATGCCGTTGTCATCGATTTATCGAAAGCATTCGATAGGGTCGATCGTAGATTGTTAATGGAAAAAGTATCTAAAATGGGATTAACGTAAGAGTAGTCAAATGGATAGGTACATTTTTATCCCACCGCTCGCAAAGGGTTAGAGTTGGAAGTAAATTGTCTAGGGAGGCGAAGGTGGCGTCAGGCGTTCCTCAGGGAATTCTATTAGGATCTTTACTTTTTTAAATATATATTATGATCTGGCGGAAAATCTGAAATGTAGGATCAGGCTGTTCGCTGACGATTGCTTGGTTTACAGAGAGATTGACAGTTTAAATGATTGTCTTCTTCTACAGGCGGATATAAAAGAAATCGCTGTTTGGACTGACTCAAATGAAATGATCGACAGGAAAAACTAATCGTATCCGATTATCAAACCCCTCATACCTAAGCAGAAAGGATCACGCGTACAAGATAGAACCTCTCTCACAAAGAACAAACATTGCAAAATTTTCCTTTCTGAATAGAACCATTGAACAATGGAACTACCTCCCTTCAGAAATATTCGCTCCATTTCCTTCGAATGAGCGTACTTTTAAGGCAAGGCTACGTAAACTGTATTGACTGGGATTCACGGGGGTTTGGCAGAACCCACGGGGCTTAGCAGTTCCTCGAAGTTGATTCACATAGAAGATGGCGATTTGTTGGTGACCTCCGCTTACGAAGAGCGGCTTGATTGGGGACCAATGCTTAGATAAGGCGGTGCAGTTATAAGAGACATTTAGATGGTCTTTGCAGGACTGCCTGCGTATTGTGTTATACGGTGTTCTATTGTGTTATTTTGTATTATATTATGTTATATAGGTATATAGTGATATATTGGGTCATTTTGTGTGACTGACAAGGATACGGGGTACTGTACTGATAGTTTCAATGTTTTGTAGTAGTAAATGTAAGCGGGAATGTCTGTTAAATCCTTGCCACCGGAACATTGTTCCACTTGTAAGGTTTTTGCCTAGTAATAATAATAATCATTGAAAGGAAACCAACCTTTTCTATTGGAAATAAATGGAAGATTGGAATTGGATTCTCGAATTTGAAAAACGTTAGGTGGTTTGCATTACAATAAATGCAAGTACAAGTACAGCGGTAAACTTCAACAAACTTAACATCGCTTCATTGTGATAGATCGAGAGAAAAAGAATTTAAAATATGAATTGTGGTTCGTGGGTTGCCGGAGGGAGGGAAGTGTGTCTTTCCATTGCCCAATTGCTCGTAAAAATGATGAACATGTATAAACCTGTCCTGCATTCTTGATATGTATATCGGTTAATTTTTGTGTTTGAGTACCACCTTTAGATGAAGTTGTATTCGAAGGAAAGAAGATCAGCCGAAAGGGACTTCAACAAACAAATCAAACTAAAAGAGTCTGCCGAATTTATTTTATTTGAAGCGAAGCGTGATTCGCCGCATTTTTAAATTTTCTCATATGAGCAGTGTTTTCATAGAACCTGAATTTGCTATTGCCACAATTCTTGCGGTGATCAAGATGCTTGTCTTTCGAGACATACCTTTATTGACTTAAATCAATGTTAAATTATGAATGTCATCGCCATGGCAAGGAGGATTGTCTTGAAGGACAGGTGTCTGAAACTGATTTAGTTGCAATTGCCGTTGCAATTCTGATTTGTATCAATTCAACGCTGATCGTTATCTCTCACTTAAGAATTTCACGTTCAACTCATCCATCTCAGTCTTCGACAAAATAAACATTACGTATTTCCACAACGCATAGCAGTAACAATTATTTTGCTGCATTTCATTACTGGTAATTACATCCAATCACCCTGAAAGCCTTGATAAATCGTTACTGCTGACATGTAAATTTAAAGAACAACTATCATTTCCACGTCCATAAATACATAAGTTTCATTTTATTTCGAATGATAACTTCTCATTCCAAGAGTTTCGTTCCGAGAAGCAATTATTTCCGTTTTTCTGCTCAACTTCCAACGCCTTAAATAGTAATCCCTAAACAGCGAGGAAAAATCTTATTTCTTTGGAAGGCGACAACTAAAATTAAACTAATAGGAGAATATTTCCAATTTTATTTTATTTGGCGTTAAAAAAAGAATGATATAGAAAAGGAGGTAGTATCTTGTACTACTACTCATCACAATTTATTTCCACATCGATAATATGGCATTCCATCAAATGTCGTCAGAGAACATTAATATTAAAGGAAACTGAATTACAGTATAGCTTTCATAGTGTTAGCCCAATAATGCTTATGCCAGTATGTATGCTCAACATGAACTTTGGCTAATGTTCACTATAGGGCACAATATTATATTACATATTTACAGTTTAAGCGAAGATTTTAGTTAATATCCATACAAATCCATCATATATATATAGGAGGCTCACCTAAGTATCTTCACCCTAATTTTTTATTTCGTACACAAGTACAACATTAATGTTCTGTCAGACTAACGGTCTATGGACGGATATGAAAAGAATGGAATATCACATACAAAAATATTACTACAAATTAGCACAACTCAAGGCTCATATTACAAGAAAAAACAAACGTAAGTGCTGAAAGTGCAATAAGAAAAATAAGTTCTAACTAATTATTATAATACCTGGCCTTAAAGTGAACTTCTGTCCGTGAACTGAAAACCCTTTTTAATTATTCATTATAATGCCAATATAATACATCTGTTAAAGTTGATGAAAAAATCCTGTCGCGTCTTCCAACTCTTCCGTCTACTCCGACGGTATGATTGCTAATTCTCCACATATTTGAATATCAGTTTCGTAATAATTTAGATAAAGAATTTAGTCGTAAAATTTAACTTTTAAAATATGGATTTTCGGTTATTTTGCAGCAGGGCATAAAAGTAATTTATTAAAATACAGGCGACGAATTTATAGAATTAACTGTTGCTAGTGTACTATAACTTCATCTTCATATATATTTCACCTTCTCTCTCCCTTTTTTTATTTATTTCTCTCACAAGAGAAAATATTACTTTTATAAATTAACTCATTTGGAATTCCGCTTAATGTAAAGCTATTTTCCAACTACTTTTTCCCTTTATTGATCCGATTGTAGTGTATTCCCGGTGGAATTCCATTTGATGATTTGCGTTCATTTCACTCAGGTATCAAACTACGCCTCGAGCGAAGAGAAAATTATTTGACGAATATAAATTCTATCATTTTTCTTGAACAAAATCGAGTAATAAGCGATTCGATTAATGTGCAGTCCGCGGCCAAATTAGCTCAGCTCCATTTTCTCACGAATCTCTCTTTAATTGACAATTGCATTTGTATTTTACTTACATTTATTGCACTCGATGTATTATATATATTTATTAGGGTAAACACGTTTCATAATCCTTTGATGACAAATTTGCATCAGTTCATAGAAATTGTTGCAATTGTCCTTGTGTCTGCAATATTCATCCTTAGCATCTATCAGTACTCCTTCTAGGCATACTCTCATTGGAGCTCTGGATAATTTGGGTTAGGGTCATTGTATCCTAGAGTAAAAGCATTAATATTCGAAATAAGCAGTTACTCACTTCTACTAGTTAATACCCTTCTGTTCCTTGGCCCACTTTAATATTAATAGAATCAGTGAGTTAATCTTTAAGTTTTAGAGTTTGATGTTTTTTGAAAATGATTTAAAATCTTGGCACATCCACAAACTTAAGATGATGTTATTTTTTTATACTAATTTGTTGATACGTACGTACATAAGTGTTCTACCTTTCGGTAGGTCCATGAGCCCTAATATTCCCTGTTCATAGCCTTTTCTTTCGTTACCTGGTAACTCACCCCACCCTTTATGTCATCTGGCATATTTTGCCTCTGCCTTCCCCTCTGTCTTTTCCCTTGCATTCTACCCTCTATTACTTTCTTCAGCAATCCCTCTCCTCTCAATATCTGACCCACCCATTTCTTTTGTCGGCGCTTAATTACTTCAATTAAAACCCTTTCCTCCCCAACCATTTCTAGCACCTCTATGTTTGTTTTTCTATCCACCCAGCTCACCTTCTCCATTCTACGCCACACCCACATCTCAAATGCCTCCAATCTTTTGATGTCCTCTTTTCGTAAGGTCCACGTTTCACACCCATATAGCAAAACACTCCATATCAAGGATTTTACCAATCTTTTCCTGATTCCTTTATCGAGACCCTTTGTCATTAATTCCCTTCGCTTCATAAAAGCTTCCTTGGCCAATGCTACTCTTTTTCGAACCTCATCTCCACACCTCCCATCCCAAGATAGAACACTACCCAAGTACGAGAATTTGTCCACCTGCTCTAGTTTTTCCCCATCGACCCTGATCGTTAATTTAGCCTTCTTTCCCTTAGTGAATCTCATTACCTTAGTTTTACTTACGTTAATTTTCATTCCATATTCCCTTGCCTTATCGTTTAGTGCATTTACTAGTATTTGTAAACCCCTTTCGGAATCGCACACAATAGCTTTATCGTCTGCATATCTTACTGACTTTACTACTTTCCCTCCAACTATCACTCCCTTGCTTATTTCTTCCCAAGCTTCATTCACCATTTCCTCTGCATATATATTAAAAAGCGATGGTGATAATGGGCATCCTTGTCTTACCCCTCTCCCTAACTCTGCCCATTCCGACTCTCCTTCAGTTATTCTAACTCGCGCTGTTTGATTTAAGTACAAATTTTGCACCAAACGCCTATCTTTCCAGTCCAACCCAATTTTCTTTAAAATTCCCATTAATTTTGGCCATTGAACTCTATCGAAAGCCTTTTCAAAATCGACAAAACATGCACATATATCCTTTTTAAATTCCAGGCTTCGTTCTACTAGCACCCTCATTACCCCGATTGCATCCCTCGTTCCTTTCCCTTTCTGAAATCCGAACTGGTCTTCTCCTATTTGTTCCTTAATTTTTCCTTCAATTCTTCTATTCAATACTCTTAGAATAACCTTTGCCGCGTGAGATATTAAACTGATTGTACGATAATCCCTACACTCAGAAGCATTATTCTTTTTCTGCAAAGGAATCAGGATTGTCTTAGTAAAATCCTCTGGCCATTCCCCTTCATCATAAATTTTTCTACATAAATTATAGAATTTCCTCTTACCCTTTCCCCTCAGGTTTTTAAGTAGCTCAACTGGTATCTCGTCAATGCCCGTTGCTTTGTTTCCTTTCATATCACGCAAGGCCCTATCAATTTCACTATCTAATATCCCAGGTCCAACATCATCATCCTCCACTTCTTGTTCACTTTCTAACATTATGTTTGTTGGCTTCATGTCCTTCCCATATAGTTCCTCGACATATTCTTTCCACCTTTCCCTTATGCTGGCTGGATCTCGTATAACTTTACCATTATTATCTTTTATTGTGGTTGTTCTGTTTCGTGTTTTATTTCCCGTTAACTGTTTCACCTTTCTATACATTAAATCGACCCTCCCACTTTCGTCCAGCTTTTCTATTTCGTTACATTGTCCCTTCCACCACTGTTCCCTCGCCCTATTTGTTTCCCTTCTCAGTTCGTTGTTGAGAGCCCTATACATTCTACGTCCTTGTTCTGTGTTAACCCTTTTCCATTTCCTTCTTTCCTCCATTTTATTTATCATTTCTACCGTCACCCATGGTTTCCTAATTTTGTTTTGTTTGACCCTTCCAATAGTTACTTGCGCACTATCCTTGATACTGTTTTTAATCTTTTCCCATTCTCCGTCTATAGTAAGTTCCCTCCCATTATCCTCTAAGGCCTTACTGACTGACTCTTGGAACTCTCTCGCTTTCCCATTTTTAAGGGCTTCAAGGTTCCATTTTGGTGTAATTTTTGCTCGAAATATCTTTTTAAACTTTAGCTCGGTTTTCATCATGACCAGGTTATGGTCTGAGTCAACATCAGCACCAGGGTAACTCTTTGAATTTTTAACACTATTTCTAAACCTTTTTCTTACCAAAATGTAATCAATTTGGTACCTATCCGTATCTCCTGGCTTTTTCCATGTGTACCTCCTTCTATTATGGTGCTGAAAAAGTGTGTTTGTGATACAGAGGTTATTCCTCTTACAAAAGTCTACTAATTTCTGTCCCCTTTCGTTTCTATTTCCTAGTCCGAACCCTCCCACTTCTTCTCCATCTTTGCCTTGCCCAACTACTGCATTCCAGTCCCCCATTACAATTAGGTTTTTATTGCCTCTAACCCTTCCCATTACTTCTTCTATTTGTTCATAAACAAGTTCTACTTCATCATCACTATGTTCGCTAGTGGGCAAGTACACCTGAACTATCACCGTGTTTACTGGCTCAGCCTTTATTTCTACTGACATAACCCGGTCGCTTATTAGCTCTGTAGCTATCACGGCTTTTCCCGCTTTCTTGTCTAGCACTACCGCAACTCCCCTCTGGCTAGAATTTCCCCCACTGAAAATTACTCTGACATCATCACTCCAGAAATCACCCCCATCCTTCCATCGCACTTCACATAGCCCTAGTATGTTAATGTTGGACCTCTTCATTTCTACCTTTACATTTTCCAACTTTCCTTTCCTAAGCATTGTCCTAACATTCCAGGTTCCCACCCTTGTTTCCTTGGCCATCTTCTCTCTTCTTTTCTTGTCGTTTCCTGGGTAAGGGTTTCGTGGAATGACGACCGAGATAGCCTTACTCCTATCACTGCCGGGCACGACACTCCCCGTAGAGGGTTGAGTCCCGCTTACGCCACTTACAATATTCTTATATTGGCACATCATGATTGCTTGGGATAAGTGTGGTAGTCGAGGTGGTTTCCCGTTGCCTTCCTCAACCTTTCTCTTAACGTGACACCACCATCACCCATAATGGCCGCCCCACTGGGGTACAGACGCCTTTGCAGCCGCCTCACTGAGGTACAGACGTTGCATGGACTACCTTTCGTCTGGCCCCTACCATTCTGGCATGGGTGACCCTACCAGGAACATAGTTCCCGCCAGTTAAGCTTTCTAGGTCCTAGGAACACGCAGGCCCTTCCACCACGACAAGGTTGTAGACCAGAGAAGGGTTTTGTTGGTACATTTACATATTAATCCTCAGTTTTTAATTAGTCAGTTAAAGAGAATTTGTGAGAAAATAGTGCTACGTAAATTAATGTGGCCGGTGGCTATATCTATGAGTATAAAGATGAAATATATTTTATTCTCTTAGTAAGTATGTGATATGGAAACCAGAGCATTCTAGGATGAATATAACTGTCTATATTATCACTAATGAACTAACTACAGAAATCCCTTTCCATTTCGTGTTTAGCGATTGGTTTGGAATTGGAATTCGAATGTTTTGGCTGAGTCCCCGGCTCACGTGCACAGCAATGGGAAAGCGGATTTGGGTGCCGTTCGCCCAACTGTCTCCCTTTGCGACTCTCCCGAAAATCTCGAGAACAACTCAGGACGTGTCACCAAAGTGGTGATTCATTTTTTCACTTATTTTTATTCATTACAAGCCTTGATATAATATTACGCAAGTATGGCAGTGCACCTGTTCCCATTGTAACAAAAAAGAGTTCTAAAATATACGCCTCTAACTCACACATTTTTGTTTGTTAATGTCGTATAGGAGAATTAATATTTTCTTCACTCAATTTTGAAACAGGTCCTTTTATGCGAATGCTAGAGTTTGGCTATTTTACCGGAGAATTGTACAAAAATATTTGTAATTTTCAATTGAACTGAAAACTTTTTACGTGATGGCATTATAAGATAACGTCTTTCAATCACTGTCGCTTGTCGAATTAATTTTCTAAATTCTTCAGATTAACGATCATCCGAGAACAATATTTTCATAAAAATTGTTTTGATAACATTCAAATGCTGTGCATTTAATTTGTAAACAATTCGCGAGTAACGAGTTTGTATTCATTTTAAATTTCTGGTACAAAAATTAATTTTTAATTTCGGCAGACGACGGTAATTTTTATTATTT
>KZ308444.1:145493-164685 GCA_000376725.2 Ladona fulva
CCTTGTTTCCTTGGCCATCTTCTCTCTTCTTTTCTTGTCGTTTCCTGGGTAAGGGTTTCGTGGAATGACGACCGAGATAGCCTTACTCCTATCACTGCCGGGCACGACACTATCCGTAGAGGGCGGAGTCCCGTTTACGCCACTTACAATATTCTTATATTGGCACATCATAATTGCTAATGATAAAATGTGGTAGTCGAGGTGGTTTCCCATTGCCTTCCTCAACCTTTCTCTTAACGTGACACCACCATCACCCGTAATGACCGCCCCACTGGGGTACAGACGCCTTTGCAGCCGCCTCACTGAGGTACAGACGTTGCATGGACTACCTTTCGTCTGGCCCCTACCATTCTGGCATGGGTGACCCTACCAGGAACATAGTTCCCGCCAGTTAAGCTTTCTAGGTCCTAGGAACACGCAGGCCCTTCCACCACGACAAGGTTGTAGACCAGAGAAGGGTTTTGTTGGTACATTTACATATTAATCCTCAGTTTTTAATTAGTCAGTTAAAGAGAATTTGTGAGAAAATAGTGCTACGTAAATTAATGTGGCCGGTGGCTATATCTATGAGTATAAAGATGAAATATATTTTATTCTCTTAGTAAGTATGTGATATGGAAACCAGAGCATTCTAGGATGAATATAACTGTCTATATTATCACTAATGAACTAACTACAGAAATCCCTTTCCATTTCGTGTTTAGCGATTGGTTTGGAATTGGAATTCGAATGTTTTGGCCGAGTCCCCGGCTCACGTGCACAGCAATGGGAAAGCGGATTTGGGTGCCGTTCGCCCAACTGTCTCCCTTTGCGACTCTCCCGAAAATCTCGAGAACAACTCAGGACGTGTCACCAAAGTGGTGATTCATTTTTTCACTTATTTTTATTCATTACAAGCCTTGATATAATATTACGCAAGTATGGCAGTGCACCTGTTCCCATTGTAACAAAAAAGAGTTCTAAAATATACGCCTCTAACTCACACATTTTTGTTTGTTAATGTCGTATAGGAGAATTAATATTTTCTTCACTCAATTTTGAAACAGGTCCTTTTATGCGAATGCTAGAGTTTGGCTATTTTACCGGAGAATTGTACAAAAATATTTGTAATTTTCAATTGAACTGAAAACTTTTTACGTGATGGCATTATAAGATAACGTCTTTCAATCACTGTCGCTTGTCGAATTAATTTTCTAAATTCTTCAGATTAACGATCATCCGAGAACAATATTTTCATAAAAATTGTTTTGATAACATTCAAATGCTGTGCATTTAATTTGTAAACAATTCGCGAGTAACGAGTTTGTATTCATTTTAAATTTCTGGTACAAAAATTAATTTTTAATTTCGGCAGACGACGGTAATTTTTATTATTTTTCCCATGGACAACAAATACTATCTTTGTTTAATTTTGTATGTTTCGAACTGGATTAGGGTTATTTAGGATTATTTTATTATTAAATTGAAAGCAGCCTAGGTTCTGATTTCCTTTCTTTCAAGGTTTGGAATCCTTGAAAGAAAGGAGGGTAGGCTGCGATTGCTTGCAAAAATATAGTGAAAGTACATTTGCGGAAGACGTAACCGGTATTATGCGACGCCCTTCCGCTACTTCGGCCGATCCGGCAACGAGCGTTTAATTTTCATATCAAAATGTTATGATACTTATTCAATAAGAACAGGTAAATCACTCAGTCGTCAGTAAATGTCTATGCAAATGTCATGAATAGATTCCCTCCACTAACGCTGATCCCGATTTGTGCTTTTCCTTTGCTTTCGCTCAGTCTTTTATCGCTCGCGGCCGAAGGAGAATGACAATTTAGAAGGATTGCATAGAGTGCGACGGCGGAATTCGAGGCACGTCCACTTTCATCGATTGCGTGTGTCACTTCTTCTGCCAATGCGTCTATCAAAGCGTGTTTACTGAAGTTCACGTCGGGAGGACCCCGAAATCTATGTCACTATTTTGCAAGACAACGTTTTCAGGATGTTCGAAACTCCTTTTGGCTCCTTTCTGTGTTTGGAAAGCCGGCTAATGGCCCAATCGCTCTAGAAACTGAAGATCCTCGTTGTGTTGATTTGATCGCCTCTGCAGTAATATTGGGGAAAAGTGATCTATTAATCATTCTTTTAAAATCAGTCGCTCCTATCCTATATCCATATCCTATAGAGCCGCGGGTACGATTGGTGGCGATGCAAGATACCGATGGGGAATTCATCGAACCGAACCGAAAAAAACTGTATTTTTACCGGAGTGGAGACCGAGCCGAAAATACTGACATTCCTGATCCCGAGCCGGAACCGAAAAGGGTTATTTACTTCGTTCCGATAATTTCAATATCGCAAATTTTATTTTTATTGGAGGAAAGTATACTAAACATGTAAAACTTCGACTTGCAACTAATTAATATTTATCCCCAAAATCAATTTAGTGTACTGTAAGTGAAAAACGTATCAATAATAATCTTCCCGATGGATATGATGTATCAATGGTCGGAACGAACAAAAAACGTAACCGGTGCGACGTTTCCACGGGGAGCGAACTGGAACTGAACCGATATAGTCGTTGAACGGGATTCCCCCCGCGTCGGTACGATGCAGTGTGTCGTCGTCCCACCGATATTGCATTGAGATGATTGTATTCCGTTTTAATGCCTTTGTATGTTGAAACCACATGGCACACTGATCCACCGGCCGGTTTGTATGTTGAAACCACATGGCACANGCTGTTCGCTGACGATTGCTTGGTTTACAGAGAGATTGACAGTTTAAATGATTGTCTTCTTCTACAGGCGGATATAAAAGAAATCGCTGTTTGGACTGACTCAAATGAAATGATCGACAGGAAAAACTAATCGTATCCGATTATCAAACCCCTCATACCTAAGCAGAAAGGATCACGCGTACAAGATAGAACCTCTCTCACAAAGAACAAACATTGCAAAATTTTCCTTTCTGAATAGAACCATTGAACAATGGAACTACCTCCCTTCAGAAATATTCGCTCCATTTCCTTCGAATGAGCGTACTTTTAAGGCAAGGCTACGTAAACTGTATTGACTGGGATTCACGGGGGTTTGGCAGAACCCACGGGGCTTAGCAGTTCCTCGAAGTTGATTCACATAGAAGATGGCGATTTGTTGGTGACCTCCGCTTACGAAGAGCGGCTTGATTGGGGACCAATGCTTAGATAAGGCGGTGCAGTTATAAGAGACATTTAGATGGTCTTTGCAGGACTGCCTGCGTATTGTGTTATACGGTGTTCTATTGTGTTATTTTGTATTATATTATGTTATATAGGTATATAGTGATATATTGGGTCATTTTGTGTGACTGACAAGGATACGGGGTACTGTACTGATAGTTTCAATGTTTTGTAGTAGTAAATGTAAGCGGGAATGTCTGTTAAATCCTTGCCACCGGAACATTGTTCCACTTGTAAGGTTTTTGCCTAGTAATAATAATAATCATTGAAAGGAAACCAACCTTTTCTATTGGAAATAAATGGAAGATTGGAATTGGATTCTCGAATTTGAAAAACGTTAGGTGGTTTGCATTACAATAAATGCAAGTACAAGTACAGCGGTAAACTTCAACAAACTTAACATCGCTTCATTGTGATAGATCGAGAGAAAAAGAATTTAAAATATTAATTGTGGTTCGTGGGTTGCCGGAGGGAGGGAAGTGTGTCTTTCCATTGCCCAATTGCTCGTAAAAATGATGAACATGTATAAACCTGTCCTGCATTCTTGATATGTATATCGGTTAATTTTTGTGTTTGAGTACCACCTTTAGATGAAGTTGTATTCGAAGGAAAGAAGATCAGCCGAAAGGGACTTCAACAAACAAATCAAACTAAAAGAGTCTGCCGAATTTATTTTATTTGAAGCGAAGCGTGATTCGCCGCATTTTTAAATTTTCTCATATGAGCAGTGTTTTCATAGAACCTGAATTTGCTATTGCCACAATTCTTGCGGTGATCAAGATGCTTGTCTTTCGAGACATACCTTTATTGACTTAAATCAATGTTACATTATGAATGTCATCGCCATGGCAAGGAGGATTGTCTTGAAGGACAGGTGTCTGAAACTGATTTAGTTGCAATTGCCGTTGCAATTCTGATTTGTATCAATTCAACGCTGATCGTTATCTCTCACTTAAGAATTTCACGTTCAACTCATCCATCTCAGTCTTCGACAAAATAAACATTACGTATTTCCACAACGCATAGCAGTAACAATTATTTTGCTGCATTTCATTACTGGTAATTACATCCAATCACCCTGAAAGCCTTGATAAATCGTTACTGCTGACATGTAAATTTAAAGAACAACTATCATTTCCACGTCCATAAATACATAAGTTTCATTTTATTTCGAATGATAACTTCTCATTCCAAGAGTTTCGTTCCGAGAAGCAATTATTTCCGTTTTTCTGCTCAACTTCCAACGCCTTAAATAGTAATCCCTAAACAGCGAGGAAAAATCTTATTTCTTTGGAAGGCGACAACTAAAATTAAACTAATAGGAGAATATTTCCAATTTTATTTTATTTGGCGTTAAAAAAAGAATGATATAGAAAAGGAGGTAGTATCTTGTACTACTACTCATCACAATTTATTTCCACATCGATAATATGGCATTCCATCAAATGTCGTCAGAGAACATTAATATTAAAGGAAACTGAATTACAGTATAGCTTTCATAGTGTTAGCCCAATAATGCTTATGCCAGTATGTATGCTCAACATGAACTTTGGCTAATGTTCACTATAGGGCACAATATTATATTACATATTTACAGTTTAAGCGAAGATTTTAGTTAATATCCATACAAATCCATCATATATATATAGGAGGCTCACCTAAGTATCTTCACCCTAATTTTTTATTTCGTACACAAGTACAACATTAATGTTCTGTCAGACTAACGGTCTATGGACGGATATGAAAAGAATGGAATATCACATACAAAAATATTACTACAAATTAGCACAACTCAAGGCTCATATTACAAGAAAAAACAAACGTAAGTGCTGAAAGTGCAATAAGAAAAATAAGTTCTAACTAATTATTATAATACCTGGCCTTAAAGTGAACTTCTGTCCGTGAACTGAAAACCCTTTTTAATTATTCATTATAATGCCAATATAATATATCTGTTAAAGTTGATGAAAAAATCCTGTCGCGTCTTCCAACTCTTCCGTCTACTCCGACGGTATGATTGCTAATTCTCCACATATTTGAATATCAGTTTCGTAATAATTTAGATAAAGAATTTAGTCGTAAAATTTAACTTTTAAAATATGGATTTTCGGTTATTTTGCAGCAGGGCATAAAAGTAATTTATTAAAATACAGGCGACGAATTTATAGAATTAACTGTTGCTAGTGTACTATAACTTCATCTTCATATATATTTCACCTTCTCTCTCCCTTTTTTTATTTATTTCTCTCACAAGAGAAAATATTACTTTTATAAATTAACTCATTTGGAATTCCGCTTAATGTAAAGCTATTTTCCAACTACTTTTTCCCTTTATTGATCCGATTGTAGTGTATTCCCGGTGGAATTCCATTTGATGATTTGCGTTCATTTCACTCAGGTATCAAACTACGCCTCGAGCGAAGAGAAAATTATTTGACGAATATAAATTCTATCATTTTTCTTGAACAAAATCGAGTAATAAGCGATTCGATTAATGTGCAGTCCGCGGCCAAATTAGCTCAGCTCCATTTTCTCACGAATCTCTCTTTAATTGACAATTGCATTTGTATTTTACTTACATTTATTGCACTCGATGTATTATATATATTTATTAGGGTAAACACGTTTCATAATCCTTTGATGACAAATTTGCATCAGTTCATAGAAATTGTTGCAATTGTCCTTGTGTCTGCAATATTCATCCTTAGCATCTATCAGTACTCCTTCTAGGCATACTCTCATTGGAGCTCTGGATAATTTGGGTTAGGGTCATTGTATCCTAGAGTAAAAGCATTAATATTCGAAATAAGCAGTTACTCACTTCTACTAGTTAATACCCTTCTGTTCCTTGGCCCACTTTAATATTAATAGAATCAGTGAGTTAATCTTTAAGTTTTAGAGTTTGATGTTTTTTGAAAATGATTTAAAATCTTGGCACATCCACAAACTTAAGATGATGTTATTTTTTTATACTAATTTGTTGATACGTACGTACATAAGTGTTCTACCTTTCGGTAGGTCCATGAGCCCTAATATTCCCTGTTCATAGCCTTTTCTTTCGTTACCTGGTAACTCACCCCACCCTTTATGTCATCTGGCATATTTTGCCTCTGCCTTCCCCTCTGTCTTTTCCCTTGCATTCTACCCTCTATTACTTTCTTCAGCAATCCCTCTCCTCTCAATATCTGACCCACCCATTTCTTTTGTCGGCGCTTAATTACTTCAATTAAAACCCTTTCCTCCCNGTTTGTATGTTGAAACCACATGGCACACTGATCCACCGGCCGGTTTGTATGTTGAAACCACATGGCACACTGATCCACCGGCCGGTTTGTATGTTGAAACCACATGGCACACTGATCCACCGGCCGGTTTGTATGTTGAAACCACATGGCACACTGATCCACCGGCCGGTTTGTATGTTGAAACCACATGGCACACTGATCCACCGGCCGGTTTGTATGTTGAAACCACATGGCACACTGATCCACCGGCCGGTTTGTATGTTGAAACCACATGGCACACTGATCCACCGGCCGGTTTGTATGTTGAAACCACATGGCACACTGATCCACCGGCCGGTTTGTATGTTGAAACCACATGGCACACTGATCCACCGGCCGGTTTGTATGTTGAAACCACATGGCACACTGATCCACCGGCCGGTTTGTATGTTGAAACCACATGGCACACTGATCCACCGGCCGGTTTGTATGTTGAAACCACATGGCACACTGATCCACCGGCCGGTTTGTATGTTGAAACCACATGGCACACTGATCCACCGGCCGGTTTGTATGTTGAAACCACATGGCACACTGATCCACCGGCCGGTTTGTATGTTGAAACCACATGGCACACTGATCCACCGGCCGGTTTGTATGTTGAAACCACATGGCACACTGATCCACCGGCCGGTTTGTATGTTGAAACCACATGGCACACTGATCCACCGGCCGGTTTGTATGTTGAAACCACATGGCACACTGATCCACCGGCCGGTTTGTATGTTGAAACCACATGGCACACTGATCCACCGGCCGGTTTGTATGTTGAAACCACATGGCACACTGATCCACCGGCCGGTTTGTATGTTGAAACCACATGGCACACTGATCCACCGGCCGGTTTGTATGTTGAAACCACATGGCACACTGATCCACCGGCCGGTTTGTATGTTGAAACCACATGGCACACTGATCCACCGGCCGGTTTGTATGTTGAAACCACATGGCACACTGATCCACCGGCCGGTTTGTATGTTGAAACCACATGGCACACTGATCCACCGGCCGGTTTGTATGTTGAAACCACATGGCACACTGATCCACCGGCCGGTTTGTATGTTGAAACCACATGGCACACTGATCCACCGGCCGGTTTGTATGTTGAAACCACATGGCACACTGATCCACCGGCCGGTTTGTATGTTGAAACCACATGGCACACTGATCCACCGGCCGGTTTGTATGTTGAAACCACATGGCACACTGATCCACCGGCCGGTTTGTATGTTGAAACCACATGGCACACTGATCCACCGGCCGGTTTGTATGTTGAAACCACATGGCACACTGATCCACCGGCCGGTTTGTATGTTGAAACCACATGGCACACTGATCCACCGGCCGGTTTGTATGTTGAAACCACATGGCACACTGATCCACCGGCCGGTTTGTATGTTGAAACCACATGGCACACTGATCCACCGGCCGGTTTGTATGTTGAAACCACATGGCACACTGATCCACCGGCCGGTTTGTATGTTGAAACCACATGGCACACTGATCCACCGGCCGGTTTGTATGTTGAAACCACATGGCACACTGATCCACCGGCCGGTTTGTATGTTGAAACCACATGGCACACTGATCCACCGGCCGGTTTGTATGTTGAAACCACATGGCACACTGATCCACCGGCCGGTTTGTATGTTGAAACCACATGGCACACTGATCCACCGGCCGGTTTGTATGTTGAAACCACATGGCACACTGATCCACCGGCCGGTTTGTATGTTGAAACCACATGGCACACTGATCCACCGGCCGGTTTGTATGTTGAAACCACATGGCACACTGATCCACCGGCCGGTTTGTATGTTGAAACCACATGGCACACTGATCCACCGGCCGGTTTGTATGTTGAAACCACATGGCACACTGATCCACCGGCCGGTTTGTATGTTGAAACCACATGGCACACTGATCCACCGGCCGGTTTGTATGTTGAAACCACATGGCACACTGATCCACCGGCCGGTTTGTATGTTGAAACCACATGGCACACTGATCCACCGGCCGGTTTGTATGTTGAAACCACATGGCACACTGATCCACCGGCCGGTTTGTATGTTGAAACCACATGGCACACTGATCCACCGGCCGGTTTGTATGTTGAAACCACATGGCACACTGATCCACCGGCCGGTTTGTATGTTGAAACCACATGGCACACTGATCCACCGGCCGGTTTGTATGTTGAAACCACATGGCACACTGATCCACCGGCCGGTTTGTATGTTGAAACCACATGGCACACTGATCCACCGGCCGGTTTGTATGTTGAAACCACATGGCACACTGATCCACCGGCCGGTTTGTATGTTGAAACCACATGGCACACTGATCCACCGGCCGGTTTGTATGTTGAAACCACATGGCACACTGATCCACCGGCCGGTTTGTATGTTGAAACCACATGGCACACTGATCCACCGGCCGGTTTGTATGTTGAAACCACATGGCACACTGATCCACCGGCCGGTTTGTATGTTGAAACCACATGGCACACTGATCCACCGGCCGGTTTGTATGTTGAAACCACATGGCACACTGATCCACCGGCCGGTTTGTATGTTGAAACCACATGGCACACTGATCCACCGGCCGGTTTGTATGTTGAAACCACATGGCACACTGATCCACCGGCCGGTTTGTATGTTGAAACCACATGGCACACTGATCCACCGGCCGGTTTGTATGTTGAAACCACATGGCACACTGATCCACCGGCCGGTTTGTATGTTGAAACCACATGGCACACTGATCCACCGGCCGGTTTGTATGTTGAAACCACATGGCACACTGATCCACCGGCCGGTTTGTATGTTGAAACCACATGGCACACTGATCCACCGGCCGGTTTGTATGTTGAAACCACATGGCACACTGATCCACCGGCCGGTTTGTATGTTGAAACCACATGGCACACTGATCCACCGGCCGGTTTGTATGTTGAAACCACATGGCACACTGATCCACCGGCCGGTTTGTATGTTGAAACCACATGGCACACTGATCCACCGGCCGGTTTGTATGTTGAAACCACATGGCACACTGATCCACCGGCCGGTTTGTATGTTGAAACCACATGGCACACTGATCCACCGGCCGGTTTGTATGTTGAAACCACATGGCACACTGATCCACCGGCCGGTTTGTATGTTGAAACCACATGGCACACTGATCCACCGGCCGGTTTGTATGTTGAAACCACATGGCACACTGATCCACCGGCCGGTTTGTATGTTGAAACCACATGGCACACTGATCCACCGGCCGGTTTGTATGTTGAAACCACATGGCACACTGATCCACCGGCCGGTTTGTATGTTGAAACCACATGGCACACTGATCCACCGGCCGGTTTGTATGTTGAAACCACATGGCACACTGATCCACCGGCCGGTTTGTATGTTGAAACCACATGGCACACTGATCCACCGGCCGGTTTGTATGTTGAAACCACATGGCACACTGATCCACCGGCCGGTTTGTATGTTGAAACCACATGGCACACTGATCCACCGGCCGGTTTGTATGTTGAAACCACATGGCACACTGATCCACCGGCCGGTTTGTATGTTGAAACCACATGGCACACTGATCCACCGGCCGGTTTGTATGTTGAAACCACATGGCACACTGATCCACCGGCCGGTTTGTATGTTGAAACCACATGGCACACTGATCCACCGGCCGGTTTGTATGTTGAAACCACATGGCACACTGATCCACCGGCCGGTTTGTATGTTGAAACCACATGGCACACTGATCCACCGGCCGGTTTGTATGTTGAAACCACATGGCACACTGATCCACCGGCCGGTTTGTATGTTGAAACCACATGGCACACTGATCCACCGGCCGGTTTGTATGTTGAAACCACATGGCACACTGATCCACCGGCCGGTTTGTATGTTGAAACCACATGGCACACTGATCCACCGGCCGGTTTGTATGTTGAAACCACATGGCACACTGATCCACCGGCCGGTTTGTATGTTGAAACCACATGGCACACTGATCCACCGGCCGGTTTGTATGTTGAAACCACATGGCACACTGATCCACCGGCCGGTTTGTATGTTGAAACCACATGGCACACTGATCCACCGGCCGGTTTGTATGTTGAAACCACATGGCACACTGATCCACCGGCCGGTTTGTATGTTGAAACCACATGGCACACTGATCCACCGGCCGGTTTGTATGTTGAAACCACATGGCACACTGATCCACCGGCCGGTTTGTATGTTGAAACCACATGGCACACTGATCCACCGGCCGGTTTGTATGTTGAAACCACATGGCACACTGATCCACCGGCCGGTTTGTATGTTGAAACCACATGGCACACTGATCCACCGGCCGGTTTGTATGTTGAAACCACATGGCACACTGATCCACCGGCCGGTTTGTATGTTGAAACCACATGGCACACTGATCCACCGGCCGGTTTGTATGTTGAAACCACATGGCACACTGATCCACCGGCCGGTTTGTATGTTGAAACCACATGGCACACTGATCCACCGGCCGGTTTGTATGTTGAAACCACATGGCACACTGATCCACCGGCCGGTTTGTATGTTGAAACCACATGGCACACTGATCCACCGGCCGGTTTGTATGTTGAAACCACATGGCACACTGATCCACCGGCCGGTTTGTATGTTGAAACCACATGGCACACTGATCCACCGGCCGGTTTGTATGTTGAAACCACATGGCACACTGATCCACCGGCCGGTTTGTATGTTGAAACCACATGGCACACTGATCCACCGGCCGGTTTGTATGTTGAAACCACATGGCACACTGATCCACCGGCCGGTTTGTATGTTGAAACCACATGGCACACTGATCCACCGGCCGCAACATATCCCCACTACCTGGTCCACTACATTATTAATGTTGCTTAACATGTTCAGGGGATTGTGGGCGTCGCACATTCTGTCAGCAGTGACGTCACGGTGTGTGAGTAAAGGTACTCTTTCAGATGTTCTTTTCTCTTCACATTACTATTAATATTGCTCTTTTTACTTTGGTGAATGAAGAGGTTTTAGTACGTGTTTGGAATGTTTCTCTTTATTTATTTAAAATTTTATATATAAATTTTGTCTTTACTTTCGTTTTGTTTGTTTCAAACGAACTGTCTTCTTCGAATATATTTTTCGTTATTAATTTATGGTAGCACACGCAAAAGGGGTTTCTACAAATTCGATTCTAATGCAACCGAAATCGGCTATAATATTCTTATCCTGTGTTATTTCGCATCGCAAATAATCAGGCACTAAATCCAAGCCGATGTAACCAAGTGACTATCTTTGCTGTTCCCCCCCCCCCCTTTCTCTTCATTAAACTGACTGGTAAATCATTACAAGGATAACAAGGATCTTGTAATGATTTAAGATTTGCGGTCAATAGTTTCTACAGTAGAAAAGGTGCGTCCACGCAGTTACAGTATTTAGGCAATACAATGCATCAAAATCACATGATGATGAATTCTTCGTCATGCACATTTTAACCAAATCGATCCGAATACCTCTGGTAATGCAAAGTACATCTTTAATTTAAGGGACTAAATTTAATCTTCGAGTCAAATAGTAATTCCTTAAAGATAAAGGTACTCTTTCAGAAGTTCTTTTCTCTTCACATTAATATTAATATCGACCCAGTTTGAGAAAGCTGGAAAAATTTTAAGAGAATCGCATTTTTGGATTATATCTGCAGTTCCGCGTTCGGGAAAAAGAAGAAATATTACATCCAGTTTTCTAGCTTATACTTCGTTCCGTCTTCTTTCTGAAAACGCTTTCAGATCCTTCTCTATAGCATTTCAGACTTTTCTTCTCCTTCCTTTTTATCTAGACCGTCTGAAGTACCGTTATATACAAGTTTCGCCAGAATTTCCTGGTTTATCCTTATATTTCACAATATAAAAGCCTTTCCTTCAACTGGTTATTGCGCACTCTTCGAAAAAAGGTCTAAAGATACAGCGGCGCTTTTTTAATCCTAGTGAAGACGATCGCTAATTTTTAATTTAGATGACTCATTTTCCAGCTGTTAAACGGCATCAAATTTCCTGATATTCATTTGCCCCAAGTTTTTCTACTTTAGATCTAAACTGGCTGTGAAGGCGCCTCGAGTGATGTGCTACATCCTCGTACGAGTTTCCAATTACGAAGGAAGTTCGAGGAAAAAAGGAAACTTTTCCCTCATTTTTACTTGTTTGCGCAAGTGCCAGATGTATTTGCCTCCACATCAAAACCTTATCATATTAGTAGTAGTATTGTTAAAAGTGCCTCGACAGCTTAGATAATTCCGCGCACACAAGAATGTTTAAAAATTTCGATGAAATTCCACGAAGTCGCACTTGACCAATTACTTTTATTTTTAAAATCATATAACCGTGTCAATTTGAACGGTGAAACGATCGCAATTCTCTTACCGTCGCGATATACAC
This sequence comes from Ladona fulva, assembly GCA_000376725.2. Lineage (NCBI taxonomy): Eukaryota > Metazoa > Arthropoda > Insecta > Odonata > Libellulidae > Ladona > Ladona fulva. The sequence continues at coordinate 158,443 of KZ308444.1, forward strand.
GCCCAGAAGGTTATTTACTCATAAGGTCTTTTCTTTAAATGATTTAAAAATTGAGAAATTATTTAAATTAAAATTCTTCGAAAAATAAATCCGAAGTTTATCTTCTAGATCATCGTCTGCTTCCAAATTAGGGAGAGTTGTGTTGACACAAATTAACACAAGTTAGTCGTAGATGAAAAGCAGTTGTTGTTTCAAGCCGGTTAGCTCCGATAGCATTACATCGTGGATTTGGTTACGTTAAAAAAAACATTCGAGTATAAATAAACTTGATATTTTTCAAAGAATGCATTAATGCTGTACCTTATTCGGCATTCTACAATTTATTTCATCAATAATGTTACGGTGGTGTAATGTGATGGTGAGTTTTGTCTCCCTTTCATTTTTCCCATTACTCCTCTTGCACTTCGAGATATATCACTCCTAGGATTTACTAGAGTAAATATTGAAGTTATCTGATAGCCAGAGCCTTCGAAAATTACTGTGTAATATCTAAACATGAAAAGCACGTCGGCTTCTTTCTTCCAAACTGAGCGGAGTGGATAACTATCATTTTGTATCGGATTGGTGGATAAAAGTAAGCAACTGTTTGGGAGTATATGTGTATCTTCTTCGGTCTTTCAAAAAATCAGACACTTGGCAGGAGTATATACAATACTATATATAACTGTTATGTATAGTAATTCTTTTAAGTATATATAATGTTTAAATAGTGTAACTGTTTGGTAAGGAAGTCCGGTGTTCAGTTATCAGAATTAACCAACATCCACGGTTCCAAGATAGCCAAGTGGGTAGCGCGCTCGCCTTCGGTGAAAGCGGTTCGATTAACGGCGGATGTCCAAATGTGGCCGTTGATGTCATTCCTACATAAATTAATTGATAACATTATTAAGTTAATTAGGTTTATTTTGTATTTGAAGTTTTCAGGCATGATTTAAGATAATTTCGTATGTGGAAGAAATTCTCTTGCGCTCGCAATTCAGGTACGAGGGCCGTAAGTTTGTCATCTACTCTCAATATTTTCTCTATTTGAATGAAAATTTGATTAAAAAACATATGATGATTGATATTTATTCGATAGATATCTTCCTTTTTATGCTTCTATAACTAGATGTTTCTATTTTCTTTATGAGGCAATATAACCATTTGCATCTGGAAACTCATACCTAGAATTATTTTGATGATATCTGTATTCTCAGAAAATGTTTTAAAGCAATTCACTGACGCATTCTTCTCCGGAATGCGTTGCTTAAGATGCCCATCGCGTTCCAGGAGTCGTCCGTTCGTTCACACTGCATGTCCCCGATAAAGGAACCCTTCGGTGGCGATATTTTTCCACGCACTTCCTGCAAACATAGCGCAGCTTCATTGTGTTGTTTTTGTCGTCTTTTGCTTCGTGAGATTTGGGTGAAGGGCTTGTTTTTTTCGGAGGAGAGATTCAATCTCCCTTGCAGCCGAAGCCAATCGGCTATAAAAAGCGGAATTAGTGCCAACTGAATTCAGTAATATTCAAAACGAAAATCATCATCTTCTACTTCTAGAAAGGTTGCCCGACACTACCTATTTGTTGCATTCTTTTCTTCAGTTCCCGATAAAGAGACTCCTCGCATTGTACGATTTGACTATTTTTGCCTTTATGTTCCCCTCTAAAGTCGTCTTTCTCTCTCTCTACCGTTAATTAATGTATGTTTTGCTCTGCAGTCGATTTATTCGAAAGAAAACAATTGCGTCAGAACTACGTCAGTCGGTCTAGCCCAAGTTTGGAATCACTAGAATCACGGCAATACTAATCAGTTGAATATCTTGGAGTCACTCTTACATATAACTAATCCTATTGCACATATATCCGAATATAAAGCAACTGAATGCTCGGTTTCATGAAGCGTATGATAAGTAAATGCGATGACAAAGTTAGAGAGCGATGTTATTTCACCTTAGTCAGGCCCAATCTGGAATATGCGGCGAGCATATGGGACCTAGCGGATGAAACGAATGCTCGCGAACTCGAGAAAGCGCAAGGCGATACGATTTGCTAGAAACCTACCATTAAAGCAGATACGTTACGCAAATGCTCTCAGGCGCAGGTATTGGAATATTTGAAATACAGGAGATTAGGATGCCATTGCCTGCTAAATTCAAAGAAAGAACAATTGCGGATAAAGTAATCGGTATTATGCGAGCCCCTTCCACCACTCCGACCGCTCCGACAATGAGCGTAAAATAAGAGAAATAGATGCGAGGACAAGTTGTTTTAGGGACTCGTTCTTTCCGCGAACGATACGCGACAACAATAAGCTAGAGGTCAATCGAACGCATAGTGTTTACAGCCGCGCGCCGCAAGGCTTCTTACAGGATATTAATATTGTTGTGTTGCCGAATTTAATAAGCAATCCACCCACTTCCGTCTCCATTTTAGTTTTCGATCAAAACTAGAAATCCTTTGCAAAATCCCTAGCACTTTATCCTTTATTTCCTACACAACTTACTTCTACTAGTTTACGTTTGAATCACATATTGAAATCCTCTGTTTTTATTCTTTTCTTAGAGTCCACGTTTCATACTCATATCCCCGTACACAAACACTACAGATTAAATATTTTACTATCATAGTTTAGTATTTCAATTATCATACTGCACTACAATTTTTTTTCACTCCCAAGGTCTTCAGTTCCCTCTGTTTCACTAAAGCTTCCTGATAATTGACATCGCTCATATTTACTGCTCCTTACTTCCTAGGAAAAGGAAGGGAAATCAGTGCACCTACACTTGTAATTTCCATTTGTTCTTAAGTAAGTTTTCTTAGATTAGACAAACATTGAAATTTATGAATTCCAGTTGACAAGGCACATCAATACCGTTGTGAAAATTCGTGTTTCGTCCTCTTTTCTGCCGAGGAAACAAATATTGCGATTCACATTTTAATTAGAAAGTTTAAAAGTTGAATTGTATTCGGATTGCTTTTAAATTCTAACTTAATTACATTTATGTCATTTCGCGAATCCTATCTAAATCATAACTAAACAATAATGAGAATTGTATACTCGAAATCTCGTGGATTAAAAACTCAATAAAATGAGTACGGAAAACGCCTAGGGCATGATTATTTCATTCATCTAGTTTTGAAAACAGCGTGAGAATGAATATAACAACAACGAAGTAGTGAAACGTACAGCTTTTCCTTTCACCGGAAAACATTCTGAAGTAAGTTTAGTGGTATTCCAAGGAATATAGTGAACGTCATTAGAGTTTATTAGAAGTGGATATTGATTTCCAGTGTCTAATTGGTCAAAGAATAGGTTAAAAGGATGTCATCGAGAATTCTCGTAATTTGGAGGTAATTTTTCTACAATTGTTGGTACCATACGGGATTATATTTAATTTTCCTTTTGGTACAGGATATAGGGAAATATACAGATGTCTCAATAAGTATATCGGATATTTAAAGAGCTCTATTTGTTGAATTTTACAAGCATATACAAAAAGTGTTATATACACGCGTTTCGAACATTGTCTATAAATGTTGTGTGTGTCCCCCACTGAAACAGTATCGATTCAAACAAAACATATCGACGCTCAGCCGTTATCTCCATTTCGTTCAAAGTTGTAGGCATTGGTGGTTGGCATCCTTGGACGTATCCCCAGAGGGGGTGAGACTTGGAGGCTCTTGTGGGCCAATAGTGGAGTGACAAATCTTGATCTTCCTATCCAACGTTCGTCTCATTTAGAAAACTCCGCACTGGAAGAGACCAGTGAACCCATCCTGTTGAAAAATGGAATCGACTGATTCTTGATCTTCAAATTGAGAGAATAGCCAATGTTTCAGTATTTGCAGGTGTACGGGTATAAATAATATTTGATAATCTTTTTGATACACACTGTAAATTCGACTTGCTTTTGATTCACTTTCTCTCGGTTTGTGATGAAAGAAAGCTGTAAAGTTCTGAATTAAGACATTCGTATTTGTCATTTTGAAGGCAATGACAAGAGTTTTAAGTCACAGTGCCGCACTGTTATGTACGTTTTCTGCTTCTGGTACAGTAAAGTAAATAGAGTAAAGCAATGTCCTCCTCACCGTTCGTCATTCCACCTCCAAAGCTTGGAATGGTGAAGGAATTTCTAGGCTTAGGTCTTTTAAACACACTGTTTTCACAGTATTTTCAACTTGAACTAGACCAAGGTGGTATATTTTTGTGCAGGAAATATATTTCTTCAAAAAGAATATGAGCTATAACTAACCCGGTCCTGCTACTATATCCTGATGAATGGAATAATTTAAATTTGTCTTTTGTTATAATATAAGGCAACATTTATCTTTCATTTACTTTTGTCTCAGTCTTGTTCATGGTTCTGACAAAATGAACGCCACTTAGGTGTGAATGATGCTGAATAATGGCATTGATTAAGGTAATTCCTTTTGGAGAGCTTTGAAAAGAGTCATTGTGCTTCACTTGAGTTGCTTGCTCTGCTTACAGCTGAATGAGGAAAGCAAGGGCTCACTCACCTCACCTTGCCATATTTCCATTTATTAACTCTTCGTCACTAATGGTAATGGGGATGATGTAATTTTTACAGACATAACTTTCCCAAGTTCAGCATAAAAAATGACTCTTTAGGCGTACGTAGCAAGAAGATTTTAAGGTCTCGATTTCGCCCAAAATAGATACTTATATTTGGCGAAAAAGTTTTGGTCAGAAAAATTATTTGTTGGTATGGTCATTTATTCGGAGGCGGAGTCGAAGACAATCTTCTACGCGATGGGTTTTGGCGATTCGACGGTCGCATTTAAACTGTAAAGAAGCTAAATCAAGGCCTCGACTCGGCCTCGCTGTCGCTAAAGGGGACAAACATCGCCCATTTGTTCGGAGATTCCCACAGAGTCTCAGAGCAAAAGAAGACGGCGATGACGAAACGGAAATCTCCGTTCAGTTTCCGACATAAAACTATCGTTCGCCTCGAACAAGTCGGATGTTTCCTCACAACTCTTTGTATTCCGCTGTGTATTGTGCGCCAAATTCCCATCGCCCACTGTTTTCATCGCTTAAACGGTTTTCGTATTCAAATCGAAGGAAACGAGTTCCATTACGTCCATACCGCATACCCCGAATTTAGTTTTTAAAGAACTAACAATTTTGATGAAAATTAATTTTGGGTGAATTATAAAGGTATAATCCGCAAAATATGCAAACTATTATCAGTTACGATAAAACGTTGAAAGCTAGGTTGAAATCTTTAAAATAGGCGCTTTTTAAAAGTTGTCGTCTCATTGTTTCCTTTGCACGTTCTTTTACTCATTTTTTCACCTTTCCTTATATAGTTTTTTTCGACATTTCTTGTCATTTCAGCAACAATTTATTTCCAAAGTAATAACAGGTGTGCAAAATAGCTACATGACTGGGACTGGAACCCAGGTCTCCCACTTGCCGGGAATATGTCTCGCTGTCCTCAACTTTCCTTGGCTGCCTCACCTCGTATATAAGGGATTGATTTCGATACTCTTCTTCATATTGATAACTAATTCCTTGATGGGAAAATGAAGATATCACGAAACAAAAATGTTCATTGAAACTTAAAACACAATTAGTGACTGTGTAGAGTTTGTTAGCCAATATGTAGTCTGTTTCGTTTTTTTCCATTGGGACCTCTCCACGTCCACTTCCTTGTAGGATTCTTCTTGAAATATGTGTTTGTTATGTACATCTTGGTGCACTCAGTAAACTCAACCAGGCTGTGAACTCGTTCCTTCTTTGGCCTAGTCCATGTTTTCTTGTGGCAGCATCATCTCTACATCTGCATCTACATAAGTACCCTGCAAGCCGCCTTTCGGCGTGTGGCAGGGGGTGCAAGCACCATGACTCTACTTCACTAATCGATTGGTTTCGCGTATCGTTCGTGGATTTTTGAAAAAACTTGTTCTAGAATCTATTTCTCTGATTTTCCTCGCAGTATCAGAACGACCTATATAACATTGGGGACGCATTATGTCAGCTACATCATCTGTGAACGTGCTTTCTCTGAATGTATTAAGTAGATATATCATTTAATCATATGAGAAATCTCCGTGCAACATGCGGCCTTTTCCACCAATCACAGACGTGGGAGGAGAGGGGGTGATTGTCTCCCGATAGTATATATACCGGACGAGAAATTTCATGCGACATCCTTGAGAATGGCAGCAGTGGTCGCGGCCGAAACGTTGGAGCTTCCAAACATCATCACCCGGCTGGAAACCCGAGAAGCATTCCTCAG
>KZ308444.1:171594-190303 GCA_000376725.2 Ladona fulva
TCAAACTTGCTAAAAATCGATGTCTAACTGTAGAAGGCTGCGGTAGGGGGTCAAACAAATGACTATATCTCAGCAAATATTTTATCGATGGATTTAAAACTTGGGAAATGTTCATAGATGATATGAAGTTATGTTCACACAAAACTTCATTGAAATCGGTGATGGTCGAGCGGGGCATATCTCTGAAATTGGTCCACTTGACATGGAATGCCCCGTGATTAAATGAGTATTTAAATTAAAATATCGCCAAAGCTCATATATCAGACATATGATGACGATATTGAAAATACTTTTTAGTATTTGGATAAATTCACGAATAGTTTAATAACCCTTACAAATAACATGAACTGGAGCACACATATCTGCAAAACTATCGGTAAAGCAGCTAAAAAGCTCGGTTTGATAAGGTGTATTGTAGGTAGAAGCGGCGAAATTCTTAAAGAGTGATTTTAGTTCAACTAGGGCTCATCTGGAATATACGGCGAGTATAAGGGATGAAACGCGTACACGCGAACTCGAGAAAATGCAGCGCAAAGTGATGCGATTTGTTAAAAAGTGCTGCGACAGAAAAGCAAACGTCACGAAAATGCGAGTTGGGGAATCATTGAGGGAAAGTAGATTAGGCTGCGATTGCTTGATAACTTCAAAGAAAGTGCATTTGCGTAAGACGTAAATGGCATTTTGCGACTCCTTTCTGCTACTTCGGCCGACCCGACAGTAAAAGAAGAGAAATACCACAAGAAAGATCAGTGTGAAAGAGACGCGGCACGGTAGTTCAGTGGTTAGAATACCTTCCCGGAAAATGGGAGATCTGGGTTCGAGTCCCAGTCGTGTCGCTATTTCTCACACTTGTTTATTCCTGTGTGATTTGTTGCATGACTTCAAGGTGAACTTTTAGGGAAAGGTGAACTTTTTTGCGTGACTTCATCGTGCAAATAAATTCACCTTTCTTTAAATCCATAAAAGAAATAGATGCGCGGACAAGTCGTCAACAAATGAAGATAAAGAGACAACTCGAACTGTTTACTCCCCCTGCCACACGCCGAAGAGCGGCTTGCAGGGTATTTATGAAGATATAAATTATTGGAGATTATTGAGCGAGGGTTTCGCATCACATTTTCTATCAATATTCATCCATTAGATGTTTTTCTTCCTGAAATTCATTTCATTCACGAAGTTCCATTTTTCCTTTCGGCTCATCACCTGCGATGCTTTGCGAGATAGACCAATGCCTACATCTCTCTCCTTTTTAAATTACTGAAACAATAAAGAGTAGCCCTTGTATCAATTATAGTTGCTGGCAAGCTACATCTTTTTTAATCATTCATTTTATAATCACTCAAATCGATTCTTTAACTTAGTGAGAAAAACTACATTGTGATAATTTTGCATACGTGGTCATTATATTTTGCAGGCAATACTTAGCAATGACCACCATAGTCAAGGACTAAGTTGGTACTGCGAAAGTGGGTGGGTGGTTGCTCTCATTCTGGAGCAATTCGACTTCGATTCGATGCTTCGTTAATTACAAATATATGTCTCACATGCGTCTCCTTGCGGTTTCGGGGTTCTCTCTTGTGTGTGAGAATTCCTGATCTGAAACGGTGAATAGTCGCCTCTTCTGTGCTCACCCATTAAAGAACTTCAGGTTTTATCCATTTCTGCATTTGGGTACATAAACGCATGTCATCAAACTGTACAGCTCAATATTTGATCTAATTTCTCACAAAATTACTCTCGAAATTCAGGTAAGAATTAATATTTTTAAGAATAATATTTTTATAAAGACGTTCGCTAGTCCGAGATGGAGTGTATTTTATTCCCTTCTTCGGAAGACTCACTCTTGGCCGATTTTTCTCCAATTTTCCCTCTCAACGGGGAACGCTTTTCAAAATCAAACGGATAAATAATGTCGAGGAAGAATTTAATAACTCGAGTTATTACATAAATATATTAAGTTATAATTATCCTAGATACTTAAATATTAGTCACTAAATCTAGAGTACATACAGATTCCAAGGAATTTGTACAAACATCAAGATACTTGATGAGTCTTTTTCACAATGAGGTGAAGGCACAGCCTTTCCTCCAACGTTATAATTGAAAATGAAAGGTGAGGATGAGATCCGCTCTTGTAATGCGATTTGCCTTCGGGCGAAGCGACCGGAATCAGGGCACAGCGCCTCGTCTCCTGAAACAGACGAAGAGCATATTTGGTCATTTAGGAATGCGATGCCCAAATTATGTAGATACGGAAGGATAGAGTATATAAATTGAATGAGGACTGCTGTAAAATGAAATTAACATGGTCAGGTGTGACTGGAATTTCATACACATCTCAAAAGAAAGAACACTCAGGATTCTTTCTTTTAAGAACTGCTGTAGAATAGTTACTGATGGCTGTAAAGCAGTTATGAGAGAGGAAGGAAGAGTGATGGGAAAATACGGATCCGATACGAAGAGTTGAGTTCATGAATTCAAACATTTTCAGTTTTTTATTTGAGAACCTGAACTTTTAGAAAAAAATGGAAGTGATGAGTAACTTTCAATTTCGACCTTTGCCAATTTCCGTGATTCGAACTGTTTCGCATAATCCATTAATTTTCCTTTATTCCGGTTAACCAACCAAGAGTATATTTCCAAATACTCATTTTTGTTTACGTTAACGAGAAAATAGGCGTACTTCGAGAAAGAATTTTCAGGATATCAAATGGGAAATAGTGGAAATAGAGATGATAGTCAAACGTAATCACAGATCCTCTAAGAACGGAAGATGAATCACTGATTATAATTCAATACCATAACATCTGCATACTATAACAAGCTGACAGGCTTTTGAGATTTTGGTTTTAGATGCATTTCCTCTATATAAAATATTAGCTTTGGATGAAATGTCATTATGTTTTTAAAGCAACTATTCTTCCTGTAGTTATTCCGGAAAACATATTCATTTAATAGAAGCGATCGGAATGGAATATACTGACCTCTCAGCTTTCGGACCTGCCAGGGGTGTCCATGATGACCTCTCCTTCTGCCACGTGCACTTTGCCGCGAAATCTGTTGGAGAAGTCGGAGTTTGCTTGGGACACCGGGAACTGTCGAGGCTTGTTCGAGTCCTTCGAAGCAGACACTTCCTTTGCAGACGATCCCTCCGCCGACTGCTCGTCCCTATACTGCACGAATTGAGGTAGATAATCGGGGTCCAGTGGGAAGAAGGAGGGTGACGAGATGCGTTCCTCTTTTGAATTCTCCTAGAAGTCCATCAGAAATCAGTTATTGTACTAATCAATTCAGTTAAATGATAAATATATTATTGATATTCCTATTTATACTTAGCCAAATTAATGACTTGCTTCACACCTGCTCATTCCTTAAGTTATTTTTTGCTAATTTTCGGAAACGGATCGAAACACACAAAACTTGCGATTTGATAAGCTCGCGATTGAAATTTCATTTGAGTAGTTTTCGAAACATCAATTTCCATGCAATTTTTGTCGATGCTTTGGGTTAGCAAGGTAAATCTCTGTCTAATTCGTCTGCACAGTCTTTAGCCGGAAGCCTGTTTTGAACCTCAACCCCTCCTTCATCAGCTACGGAAAGCTTTGGAGAGGGGACTGAGGGACTAGGAAAAATGAGGAATGAGGTACTTAGCTCCCTGAGACAGAATGCTGTAAGCGGAACAAGTCCACATATGTGAAGCACAATGACTCTATAAATAAAACTTTTCTGTAAAATTCGAAAAGGAGATACCTTCAATAATGTCATAATTTAGCAACATTTATGCCTCATTTACTGTTAAATCATCACATCACAAAGCTGAGAAAAAAGTAAGTGAAAGATTAAGAAGTAAGAGAAAGATTTTTTCTATCCTTTACCACTCTGTCAAGCATTAATGGATTATCACAGTACATATATTCATACTTGGTGAGCTTTACTTACACCAGTTAAGACCTCTTGGTTCGCATCCGAGCTCCTTCCCCATTGTTGACTTATGGTATCAAGAATGGGAGGAATGTATTCTGGTCCATAATGCTCCTCGGGGTAGATTACAGTCGTCACTTTCCCTGGAACCGTCTCGTAAACAACGGGATGCGATGAAACGTATGTTTTCTTAGGGATTTTCCAAGAAACCTCTTTCACTGGGACGTGGTAAGGAGCTGGTAGATCAGCCACTGCCTGATAAGTCACCTCCACGGGTGGGCTGTACTCGACGATGGTATTTTCTTGGGTCGTCGGTGGGAGAGCATAAGAAGATGTAGGAGTGGCGGATTTTGCTGGTGCTGCAAAAACAGGCTCTGGTGAAGGTGGACTGTAAGGAGAAGGGTGAGGACGCTGAGGCTCTGTAGGAACCCCATAAGTTGGTTGAGGTTCTGGAGGAGAATAGGGCGCTGGTTGTGGGGGTCCGTATGAATTCTCAGCTGGTTGACTGTAAGCTGAGCTAGGATAAGGTGGTTGTTGTTCCTTTGGTAAACCATAAGTTGGCTGCGGTTGTGCAGGGGCATATGGAGTTGGCTTCTGGACGTCATAAGTTGGTTCTGGTGCTGGAGGATTATAAGGAGTTGGGGCAGGGTAAGGTTGCTTGGGTTCGTAGGGCACTCCGTATGTTGGCTGTGGCTCGGGAGGAGCATACGGAGTTTGCTCTGGAACACTATATGTAGACTCCGGTGGTGGAACGTAGGTTTGCTCTGGTGGTCCATACGTAGGTTCTGGTTGAGGAGGATTGTAAGGGGCTGGGTAAGGAGATTGAGGCTCCTCGGGGACACCATAAGTGGATTCGGGAGCTGAATAAGGAGTTGGCTCTTCGTATGGTGGAGTGTCATACGTCGTGGGCAACTCAGAGGGAGTCGGTGGTGGTCCGTAGGAAGATTGCGGAAGGGCGGGAGGATATGGGGAGGAGGGCTCGTCAGGTGGCACTCCGTAGGTAGACTCAGGCACTGGTAAAGCGTAAGGAGCAGGAGTGGGCTTTGCTGGTGCATATGGTGCCGGCTTCGGGTGCTTAGGGATCTTGAGAATTGGGAGTTTTGGCAATTTAGGAATCTTGTCCAACCCGTGAATGGCTGGAATTGCTGGTAGATCCGGTAAACTTGGCAGTGCAAATCCTTCCTCCTCTTGGGCTCTCGAGAACAACTCTGCAAGCTGTGGGTACTGGGAGAGGAGACCGAGAAGCAAAGAGGCAGTGTCTGGGCTTGGACCGCTTCCGTGAGTTGGCGAGAGGACATCCAAAGCTGTTCTTTTCCCTTCAGCCAAGCCGCTGATGACGCTACCGATATTACTCTTGGCATTCAGTATTCTATCGAGGACTCTCCGGATATACCCGTCTCTGTGGGTGTTGCTTCCTTTCGTAGCTCCGGCTGATGAGGAATCATCCGGGAGGAAAGCTGCGAGTGAGCTCAAGGCGTCTAAACTTGAAGACACGTCGGAGGAACCTCCAGAGCTCGGTGGTAATCCGTATGTTTCAGGAGGAGGGCCGTATGTCTCTTGTGGTGGTAGGTATGTTTCTGTTGGTGGGCCATAGGTCTCTGGGGGAGGCCCATAGGTCTCTGCAGGGGGCCCATAGGTCTCTGTTGGTGGTCCGTATGTTTCTGGCGGTGGGCCGTAGGTCTCCTTTGTTGGGGGAGGGTACGACTTCCCGGCTTCAGAGACCACGGACACAGGATGAAGGGTGATGCCGTTGTATTTGTGCACCTTCCATACGGGATGATTGCTTAGGTCTGGAGGCGTAGGGAAAGTGGCCTTCGGTTCTTCTGCACCTCCGCCGAAGAGATACGACAGCCCTAAAAATCTTGGCGCTCGAGTGAGATGCACTGGAGCGACCGTCGCCACCACTACCAGTACAAGGAGCGGAATCTGCAAAAATAGAAATTAAAGGAAATTAATTTCGCTTAGGAATATTATGAGACAAAGCGGGAGGCGAGCTTCTCATATTGTTATTTTCTCTTGCTCCTTTCTATTTTAAGCGCCCAATTCACAATTTAGGATAAATGCTAAGTCTTTCGGTTTTTGTTACTAACTAAATATTCATGAAGTCAAGATAATTTCGCAGCTTTGTTTCATGAAGTCCGCGGAGTAAATTTTGATTGCCTGAATACCCTTAAATTGCCTGCTTTATTTTAACCATCATTATTGCACAATATTTAAATTGCCTGAAGATGGCTAATGAATTTCTGCAAATTTTAAGTAAATTTAACGTGGATGAGGAGGAAATGTATTAAATTAGCACGGATTTCCGTGCACCATAGAGACCAATCAGATTCCTTTTCGTTTTCAGCTGGAACTTGTTCTTCTGAACTGTTCATTCATTTTATTATAACTCTTTCTTTTATTTTATCATATGATATTGCTTCTTAAGCAATATAATTAAGAGATGTACATTCCAATTGAAATACCATTATAAATACAACTAAGTAAAATATATATCATAGAAATTGCCCATGAAAATATTTGAAAGAATTGCTTCCTAAAGATAAACGAAAATTTCAAAATGAATAATAACATTTCAACAATTATTTCTAATTAATGCCTGGAAATAATAGGGCACATAAATAACTCATGTGACTAAATTTCAGCGATAATTATAGTTAATAAGGGCTCCGCTTTCTTTACTGCTGAAATTGTAGTAATTACTTAATTATCGCTGAAAATGTAGTAATAACTGTTTACTGCACAAATTTTGTCGCTTAATCATTTGTGAGAACACATTGACGGACGTTCACTTTTTAATATACATTCGGAATATGCAAATTCGGAATATGCAAACGAGGGATTTAAATTGAGAATAGAAAGTCATAAATTGACCAAATGAAGTTTACAAAAAATACAGATGTAAATACATTTTGTAACCATAGCATCGAGCGCATGAAGAAATTTTTACTGTCATTTTTGCTAAATATCTCCATTAATCCCCCAAAACTTATCCTTTCCCACCCCTGAACTGATGAATGCCCTATAAAAAATCCCATTTACTGTATAAATATCTCCTTCATCGTGAAAAAGCGATTCATAACTATCCTACTTGCAATACGCAAAATCGAGAATGGAGGAACTTGTAATTTATTCAAATAAATTTAACCCAACTATTTGTCATTGTAAACGAAAGTGGTTAAATTTTCTCTTCTTTCTGTAGTTTATCATCAATTATTACTCTTACTTTTAAGGTCTTATCAGAATTGTCACGATTTCGACCGAAAATTATATTCCCAGACAAAAATAAATGTTTCAATTCAGTTTTCCTTCTTTTGGTGATAGCCACGATTTCCTTCGATAATTATTTCAAATTTAATTTTGTTCATTGTATATTTTTTATGGAGACGCTTTTACTAGTCTGGGGTCAAAAGTAGGTTAAGTGGAAGAAGAAGCATATTAATCTCCAGGGTAGACATTAAACAGTCTTCAAAGTTTTAAAGTTGTGCGACATACGTTTCTCGAGTTTAATCCGAACAATCACATACAGACTTTATTTATCAGAGTTTCGTGGTATCCGTCCGTCTTCTCAGAAACGGTTTTTGTAGTGAGACGAAATGTATTGTTGAGGTTGAAAGCCCTAGGAAAACTATTTTCGTTTCTGTGAAGGCTCAGGTTCGAACCCACGAACCCGAAATACGGGACGAACGAAAGGGAATTTGAAGCACAGAGGGTATGGAAATCTCACGAACTGCATGTTCAACGAAATCGAGAATTCAGTATTTCGAAAGTTTGCCAATATTCTTAGCTTAAAATTCAATCGTAATTGGTATGCATAAAGCATAAGGTATGGATATGTTACGTATTCAGTGATAATAGCTTCACCCTGCTTGATTGCATCCAATATAACTTTTTACCAAACACGATCATTCATCCCGACCTCAATTTGTTCTTCTGCAAGAATGCGCTTAGCATTTAAAAGGGGAAATCAAGCTGTCAAGTAGACGAATGTATTTTTTCTTACTAATTTTATTGCTGAATGTTGAAAAATACCAGAGTATTATGAATGTCGATTTCATAATTATAATTGATAACATATTCATATACATTTCATTATAAGGAAATCTTTACAAATTCATCAATAAAATCATCTGCCTGTTACAAATATATTACTGTAGTTTTATTATTGAAACCTTAGGAGGACCACTTGGATATGTTTTTAAACAGACATATATTTTTGTATGTTTAACCGATATACTTTTGAACTAAAGCTCCATCATGTTTTATGTGGGAATCAATAAAGTTGTCGATAAAATTCGCTATGTTCATTTCTCTTTATCCCTGAATATAACTTCGTGATATCTTAATATATAGTAAATGCAATTTTTTTTTCTGCTAGATGCTTGCATGCAATAATGTTTTTCTCACAGTTTTCGATGTAATGTAATTATGTAAAATTCATTCACATGTCCAATTCTTTCCGAGAAAATCCCTAAATAAGTTGATTAAAAACAAAGTTTTCGTGTGCATTTAACAGGAAGCAAATCTTCCAAGTTTATTCTCTTCGGCAAATTCCAGTTGCGAACGAAAAGTAAAAGGTATCAGATTTAATTGCTCGATCGGTATGTACGTTATATTCGTTATTAAAGAATATTCGACTGTATCATATATTGGAAAGTATTACCCTAATCAATTACTTTCGCCTATCGTTCGCAAAAAAATTATTTCTTGAAATGACTAGTTGTAGTAGAATCTATTTCTTTGATTTTTCTCGCAGTATCAGAACGGCCTATCTGACAGAGAGGACGCTTAATATCGGCTCCATTTAATAAAAGGTACCTTCTCTGAATTAATCTAGAAATTAAGCCTTTGTTTCGATCTTCTATCCTCTACAGATTCTTAATCTGCGTTCTGAAGCATTTGAGTACCACTCAATGATTTGTCGTGACATTTTTTACGCAACGTATCGCCTTTCTCTGTACCTTTTCTCGAGTGCAACACTCGTCGGCCTATAAGCATATATATAAGCATACTCAAGGCCTGACCAGTACAACGTAACATCGCTCATTTTTCAGATTCAAATTCATGTAGTTATGAGAACTGAATACAAAATATTTTAGTAGGAAAAGTTCTTTTGATAAACTGAGAGGGCGACCAAGAAGCTCCTTTTAAAAGTTACGGCGAAGGAAATTCGATATGTACGTTATGCTCATTTGATGACATGAAGAGGATGGCTGAAGACGGTTGGAGGTCGAGGCATCGTATTTGAGAATGATTGAGTTGCAGTTAGGGTTAGTGGAATAAGGTAATAAACTCCTCGTTTTCGTTTCTCTGCTAATACCAACATAAGATAGGATTTATAACGTACTTATTGTTAGAAATATATATTCGTCTTGTGAAACAACACAACTAAACAACTCAATACTAAATATGTACGTTGTATGATGTATGTTGTATGGCTCCTTTCCACAGAGTTGAGTTGGTTTGCTGTTTGCAGTCGTACATAGAAATACAATGAAATTTTCTTTATAATAATATTTAGGCCAAACTCCCTCCTTTAAGTGATTAATTAAATCAGACTGGCACTCATATAACAACTATCAATGAACACACAGCTCTGTGATGAAAGCATGCATCAGTTAATTAGCAGAAACTGAAAGTAATTCAAGTAGAGAATGCGTGGATTATACTCTCTGTTTCTAAATTGCAATAATTTTGATAACCAGGACTTCCTGGTTGAATCATTATCGTTTTGAGCAAAGAAAGATATCCCAACTACTCATGATTTTCTATTTTGGCTCACAGTCACTTCGAACGAACCATCGTAACGAATCGCAATAATTTGTAAATTGAGAAGATATTTTCTTTTCATCTCAACATAAAATTTGAGTCGTCATCTTTTAACTTTCCAGAAAGAATTGGTAGTTTCGTAGCTAAATTGTATGTGATACTGGACTTAATTTTGATATATGTAAAACCTTAATTAAATTACGCAGTAAAAGAAGTCTTATAAATGAAATAGAAAGTGTATGCCTGTATGTTCGCCTATCTCGAGAAACAGATTAAGTACAACTTTCAAACATTGAAGACCGTTATGTGTCTTTCTCAAACAGATATTGACCACTTTTCATTTACCTAACAGAACTTAATTTAGTTTAAGAAAACATATATTATCGTATATATTTGGTCCTCCTAAGCACAAAAAATTCCGTCGTAAGATGATAATAATTCAATATTTTCTTACCACTATTTATAATATTTATTCTACTGTAATCAAGTCATGAAAGCCTACTTTACGTACATTTCTGATAAAAATTATAAGAACTGATTATCCCCGTGCACTTATATGGGATAATTCATGAAATCAACATTCAACAATGGCCTTAGTCGTCAAAGGGATGGGTAGTTTATTTCCCAAAAATTTTACGAATGTTCGTGTGTTTTATCAAAATCCTCAAAACTTTGGATATATATCAATATTTCACGACTAAAATAAGAATCTATGACGATTTTCCTTTCTTGCGACACTTGTCTCAATTTCGTAGGACTATTGTTTCTAATTTAATTTTGTAAAAGAAACAACCTCTGCAGGCAACGAAAACATATTTTACGTGCATTTCTTATGGAAAAGCATGCGATAACTAATTAAATCAATGTTCAACAAGTGCCTTGGTCGTCGAAGGGATGGGTTGTTTATTTCCGAAAAATTTTAAGAATTGTATTGTAATTGTGTATTTGATCAAAGTTCTCGCAATTTCGAAATTATATGAATGATTCACGACTAAAATAAGATTCTTTGATTACATAGGAAAACGGGTGATTTTGCGCAATTTTGATTATTTTCCTTTCTTGTGACCCTTGTTTCAATTTCGTATGACCATTGTTTCAATTTCGTATGACCATTGTTTCAATTTCGTATGACCATTGTTTCAATTTCGTATGACCATTGTTTCTAATTTAAACTTGTAAAAGAAACAACCTCTTCATGCAAAAGTCGTGAAAACGTAATTTACGTTCATCTCTTATGGAAACGTATTATGGGCTCCAGGGTTCGAACCCGAGCCTTTACAGAGATGAGAATAGTTTTCCTGGGGTGTTTCAGCGTCGTAGAATCACAATGCAGTTTGTTTCAGATCTCTAAGTCAAGCCGTTTCTGAGATAAATATGCGGACGGACGGACGAACAGACAGACATTTGCTTTTTATACATATATGACTAGTAAACGACCCCGTCAAGCATGACGGGACTTAATTTAGTTTAAAAATATATCTATTACCGTATATATCTGGTCCTCCGAAGCCAGAAACAGTCCGTCGTAAGATCACAATAACTCAATATATTTCTTACCATTATTTATAATATTTATTCTACTGTTTTCAAGTTATGAAAGCCTACTTTTTGTACATTTCTTATATGATTATTCCTAAACGAGTGAAAGCGTTTCCGTAAGAAATATACGTAGAGTTCTGTTTTGTCGCTTGCAGGGTTATTTATTTTGCAAACGAAAGAATAGCCGTACGAAATCAAGGCCAGCACCAAAAGAAGGGAAATTTATATTCTTGATTTTACTCTCTGTTTCTAAATTGCAATAATTTTGATAAAATACTCGAACCTTTCGTGAAATGAGATGGTTTAAAAAAAACCGGTTCCTCCGACGTCCATGAATCCGAGCTCATGCATTTCCCCATAAGAATGCAGGAGGAATTTAGGCCAATTTAAAACTAAGAGTTTTAATTAATGATAGAATGTATGAAGAGGAGATAAGAACTGTATTTTCCTCTTACGATGACAAATTGCGGGATCAAATTTACTACCAGATAAGCGTGATTCTATACCAGTTCGATGTTGTATATTGTAATGACACTTTCTTTTTGCCTTTCCGCCATCAACAAGGTGAGAAAAAAAGGGGCAGGGATGTAAAGGGGAAAATGTTTGTGAACCTAGTGAGATGTTTTTAAGTCCTGAAAAAAATTTGTTTTGTTAAACGCTATGGTAACATCATGGTTATTATGGTAGATTTGAGTTTTATATTACTACTACTCTAAGTTAAAATCCTTCTTTAAAAATTCTATGCATACATTCAAAAGGAAACGTTTATCCGTCACCATGATCTCATAAATGATGAAGCAAAAATATATACTTTTCCGCTAGTAAAAAGTTATTCCTCCGTATCATTGGTTATATTAATTACTCAATGTCTTCGGGAGAGTCCAGTATTTCGCATTTATTATTGTATTTACCAAACTTTCCGTTGACGATCAGCTGACATTTTGGCGAACACTATACTTTCACCTGAATTATTAGTGCAAAATTGGCTTTACTCACGTGACTCCCTTATCTGTTGCCTTCAGTAATAAATCTGGGCTATTAAGACTGGAATATAACTGTGAGAGACATTGCTTCTCAGCATCTATTCTCTTTAATCTAAAGACTGAATAGAATTCCTTTCTCGTCATCCTCACCCTTACTTGTTGAATCGAGAGAACGCCGACTATCCAAGTTATTAGTGAAAATATCTCCGAGAATCGAACGATTTCTCTGTAACTAATTTGACTCAACGCAGGTTTATAATTAAAACTTAGACGCGGGTCTTTCTTTCTCGAGAGATGTTCATCAAAAAGAATTCATGCTTTCACCATAAAAATGGCGAAGAGAAAGCATTGAGGAAATATTCGGAAGCTAGTTTTTGGCGGAAATAACATTTTTCATATTCATATGGCATGTTTAGAGATGTTTTCACCGATTTCTCAGACTGTGAAAGAACAAGTTCTATTAGAAGAACCAGTGAAAAGCTCAGCTTTCAGACGAATCAGTAATATCGTCGTTGAATTTCTTATTCATTTGTCATTTGATGGAGTTAAGAGAAGAAAGAAGCTCAATCGCGAATCTTGAGCTCAATTGGGAGTAGCTTATCATAAAATTATCCATTTGTTATCTATTTGCGTCTAGCCATGCCTATCGGAGTTTAGATTTTGCAAAGAAATAAGTTTAAGAAAAAATGCATTTCGCATCGAGGTATACTTCTATAATTGTTAATATAATTCTATAATTCTGTAATTCTATAATTGTTAAGTAACTCTGCTAATCCAAGCTTATCCTTAAATGTCAACCTACATGAAGTTATTATTTCAGTGACAAATAGCTTACACGTATACAAAATCAGCACTCATTCTCTTACAAGTATATCAAATCAGTTCTCACACTCGTGAGAACTGATTTGATATACTTTCCGTTCGCCGTACAGTATTAGCTCATTTCTTAACGGAGTCATTTTTATCTCATTTATCCCGCAAAATAAAAGGTCATCCCAGAAAACCCTTTCCATGTATCGCCTTCAATCCATTTTAGATTAAATTGTTGGATTTGGGCAAATATCGAGTCTTAGAGTTTTACCGCAAACCCTATTCAGTTGAATCAGAATCGTAATTATCCAAAAATGCATTGCTCTCAATAATCCATTTTTGTTGGGGTATCAACCTCCGTGCTGCATTTTTTCCAGCACAATCAATATAACACGAGCGGTTATGTGTCCGATACTATTACGGTATTTACTGACCTGATAATTTTTTTTAATTATCAGGTCAGTAAATTAGTAATTCAGTAATTAGTAAGTCAGTAATTTTTCCACTACAAGACATGGAAATACTCGATTGAAGTATATGACTCCATTCTTGATACCATTATTTATGTTGCTAATTCACAATCATTTTTAGCCAATATTCAAATTCAATTCTAATGTTACTGAATAAAATTGCTATAAATGTGAACACTTTGTGGGTTGTCTCAAACAGGACCCCGTGATTCCACACACCATTGCATACATACGTATGTATGTACATACATACAGTTGTTGGACGAAATTTAGAGTCCCATCTTTCATTTTACCCTTAGCATCCAGGCCCCAATTTTCAAACGGCTCCGTAGAGGTCTTATTTGCATTTGGGGCCGTCCTGAAATGACGTAACGGCATAATGTGATTTCTGATCGCCCTATGGAGTGCCCCCCCTTTGAGTGTAACATCGGCTCCTGAGGCAATCAGCTCATCTGCAGAAGTGTCCACTATGTCCACACTTTATTTGAAGTGAATTTATTAATTATATGGGCGCAGAGGGGAACTTGTTGATATTTTGCACGTGACTGGCCCTCAGCTCGATAACCGGCCCTGGTCTCGAGATACAGGTTCATTAGCAGTGACAATGTTTATTATGGTTTTAACGAAGATTTATTAGCAGCTAAAAAGTGCTTTTCTTCTGTGCATCAAAAAGTGAGTACTCCACTACGTGACATTTGCCGTGAATATTTTATTTTGATTTCTTTTACGTGGTTGAGGAAAATCATAACTCGTTGCTCAAAAATCACCCTTCGCATTCATTGTTGTGCGGCAGATTTTGCTCTTTGTTGCTGCAACGCAAAGTTTCACGGAAGCTCACTAAACAATGCAGTGCCTTACAAAGTTAAATAGAGTTAATGAATATTTTCGCAGTTAAAAATCTATCCTCGTAGTTCTTCCGAATTTTTCCCTTTTGTAGGATTATAAGAAGAATATTCATTAAAAGCGAGTCAAATAGAAGGGCGAAAGATTAGCCAAAAATATCTCGTGTTACAAAACATTTCTAAAAGAAGTAAACAAAACGGCTATCAATTTTCAAGAGATATGCAAAATACTTATTGTTGATATTTAGCGATGTTTTCAAAGCAATTAAAATCGGATATCAGATCTTAGAATATTTAACGGAAGACGATTCATGGAGTGCAATTAGTGATTTTAAAAGTGATTCCACAGCTTAGATCATTTCGCACGTGAGGTCCCTCCGAGAATCGAACCCGGTATCGCTTTACCCGAAGTCGAACGCGCAACCCACATGGCTATTCAGAGGCCTAAGAAGAAGACAATTCTTTTATACGCCTAAAAATATTTGAATCCGATAATGTAATTCACGAATCCCTCGCATTTTAAACACTAATTCTGTCAAACATCTTTTATCAATGAAATAATGATCTCACGGAAATTGCAGCGAATTTTAGAAGGACGTGCGTTTGATCCCACTTCTGTATCCATTGGAATTCCTCCGCGGTGCGGACGACATGAATGCGTCCGTTGAAATCACATGTGTCCGTAGAGCACAAAAGCTCACCTTATTCATGTCCACTGAAGGGGCTCTCCGCTCCTTAAAGTGCTTCCTCTCCGAAGAAGTCGGTTATTTCATGTGTCCTGCTTCCACGGGTAGGCAAGAACTAACTGGCTTTACATGGGAAACAATTTATAAGGATCCCCCGCCCATAGAGGTTTAAACGGACTGCGGATTTGCGGTGACGGTCGGGGACTAAAATAGAGACAATGGCCGTTGGGGATGAGCCACCGATTCGGGTCTTAACGGTGGTCGAGGGAAGGAATTCTAGAAGTGAGAACTGTGCGGAAGAAATAAGTGCCTTGGGAAGAATATCTGCTGATACATCCTGATAGTTTCTTCGATAAGATAATTTTGATGTTCGTTTTCTTGGAGACATTTTTAAATACTGAACCGGAAGGTTTTTCTCTTATGTTAGATAGATAGACCCTTTATTGGCGAGGTTAGGGCCATGTGGACATATTTTCTACATAACCTCGTATGTCATTATAATATGTATAAAATTTAATTATAAACTAAAAGAAAGAGTGCACTGTGGGAAAAAAATCTTTGCTAATGAAGGTTGAAAAAACTCACGTTGCGGGAAAACACCCACAGAGAAGGGGGGAGAGAAAACCCACGAAAACAGAGTTAATGCGTATAAAGACAATATATAATACGATAAATTTAAATAGCAGGTAATCGAATCGAATAATCGAAAATGAGGAAAAAATTAAAATTAAAATGAAAAACACAGAGGAAGTAATTTTGAGAGTAACGTACAGTTACAAAATGAAATTGCATATCTAAAGATAAGAATAGTTCGCTAGTATTAATTAAAAAAACATGGTTAAAGTGAGATTGTCCTGTAGATTTTAGCAAGAGGAACTCGTTTAATAGGCAATATTCATGTCGGATCGTCGTGTAATTCTCGTCATTGAACTTCACCACATTTTTCTTTTGGGAGAGAGACTTGTCTTGGTGAGATAGAAAGAAGCCTGAAAGTAAGCACGAGATGCTTCTATTGAAACTTTCAGGTTTAAAATGCCTCTTTTCTACGTCCGTCTATAGAAATGTCACTGCCCAAGTAACCTCTTGCACCTCCGCTATCCTTTCCCCCATGTAGTACTACATTCATGTTATCCTGTTTACATTTGCCACAACTTTAGTTTTCTTTGTAAATCAAAGCGTATTATATTAAACCTTTCTCCTCGTGTTATTACTCCTCCGTAAGAACATTAAGTAGTTTTATTTAGAGCATCCTGTATGTTCATAAAACAGCGAACTAGAAAGACTGCAACCTTGCTTGGCACCGTTCTGTAATTTTGCTTCTTCTTCCGTTTCTCCAAGACTTACCATTGCTGTCTCATTTTTATATAATTTCCCGAGAATTTGAATATCCTGAGGGATAATATGGGTCTCCTTGAACATATTTAACAATTCTTCGTGTCTCATATTCTAGCTAAATATCAGAGTATTTTTTAAACGTTTATCGGGGATTCCCTTCGATTGATAGGTGCGCACTTACATCGTTTACTGGAATCATTGGATATTGCACTGTCTTCAAATTCACTGTAGATTGGTATCGTTGGTGCCAATGCGATTTGCAAATTGAAATCGTTAATTATTTAAACTATTAATTTCAAATTTCAATCGCGGTAAAAATTTAAGGCTGTGGAATTTCTGAAAAGTAATTTCCTATTTTTTTTTTTAAATGTCGCATTAAATAGAAGAAATTAATAACTAGGTGACAAAACATTTTAATTGACCAGTATCCAATATGAGTATACAGAGGATTTCTTCTTCAGCGATCAGTCCTTGGATTGGTCAGCAGCAGTCTCCCAGTTGGCTTTTTCTCCTGCTTTTATTTTCANCTTCTTTGCGTGTAATTAAAAGTTCCGAACTAAATATTTGAGTATCATAAGCAGATAAACACATTTAAGTGTCGCAAATTTCCTCGCTGATTTGTATCCAATATGAGTATACAGAGGATTTCTTCTTCAGCGATCAGTCCTTGGATTGGTCAGCAGCAGTCTCCCAGTTGGCTTTTTCTCCTGCTTTTATTTTCAATTCCACACAATTGGTTCAGTCAACATCTTCTATAATCTTTTGTATTCATTCTTGGTCTTCCTCTACACCTTTCCTCCCTCATTCCTGCTAATATTGTATTTTTCGTGTCGTATCGATCTTGTCCAACTGTTTCTTACATTTTTACAGAAGGAAATGCGATCCCCTACCATCCGATAAACTTATTCATTAGTCAGTTAATCTTTTCAACTAATGTTGGGCATTCTTTTATTACTCCGCTGTTCTAAAGAGTTTAACTTCGTTTTCCCTGTCGTTCCACATACGCATAAATATGTACATATACATACACATGTATGTTTTTGCTGATCTTTTCCTTGTGCACAGCCTGATATAGTTTTTTTAACCAGAGGGTTTAACGCATATGTTAAACTTTCCAGCATTCTTTTAAAAAGGACGGTCATATTTTCCCCTATTACCCGTAGAATGATCCATGCAATCCCCGAGAATAAGAAATACTTTTATACAAACGCCCCAATGTTTTCATAAAAATCGGTTTATCTGGCAAAGGTTTTCCCCTTTCTCTCACTGATATATACATCATTTAGACCTTTTTATTTCTCACACACATTTTGAATATTTGAGTACAAAATGAAACATAAGTATCAGCTACTGTTATAGTCCCATTTTCATTTGCTCCAGTCCATTTCATTTTCTTCGGTGATCTAATGGGTGGATCCCAGAATTTGTCGAAGAGTGAAAACCAATGATACCTATCACTTTCAGTTGCGATACACTTTGTAGCTCGATTCTTTACTATTAACTATAAAATGTGTAATTTTTATAATAAATTCCGTAAGGATATGTATAAATGTACGTAATTCCTTCCTCCATTACTGCGAAAATGGTAATAACCAGTTTTCAAAACGTCTTTGGCTTAAGCCAAAGACGTTTTGCAATTTCTTTTTTATTGCAATAATTAGTCTTTACTTGATACTTAATAACAATATGATTTGGGGCATCTGCCAAAAAACAAGGGTTAACCTAATAACATTCCGTCCAAAATTCTCTCTTTTGGAGGTTATTTTCACTTTCATCGAGAGAAAGTACTGAATCTCATCACAGCCATTTTCCTCTCGTCTCGTCCACTTGCCAGAAATTTGGGAGAAAAGGACGGCAAAGAAAGAAATGTGTTTCACTTCATTTTGAATTATTTTCAATTTGCAAATATTTAACAGACAAATATTTTATGGCCTAGGTTTAGTGTGAACTTTATTTTAGTAAAGTTATTACTTTTCATTAGCTCGGCTTTCGAGCAGTTGTTATTGTCCTTATCAATTGCAAGCCTCGAAGAGGGTTTGGATTTATGGAAACGAGTTTCTTTTCTTAAAAGTTCGCGAAAAGTGGGCTTTTGGCATGGCAAATATCTAGGTTGGATTTGAGAATGCCATTCCAGGAAAAACGGAATAAGAGCTTGAAGATTGACACACTGGGAAAAGAGATGAGAAGTACGGAGGAAACGATTTCACAGACGTTTCTAATTTCACCCGCATTTTCCCTCCCAAAAAGGACTACGGCGGATTGAAAATAGTATAGACCTGGACTTTTACGCGTTACCCATTGATGATCTGCCATTGTAATGGAACATGTTATACATCTACATAAGTATCCTAAAA
>KZ308444.1:195669-252563 GCA_000376725.2 Ladona fulva
CAATATATACCGACAAAACAGTTATCCACAACAGACCAGACCTCACCCTTATTGATAAAGTAGCAAAGAAAACATACCTAATTGACATAGCCATCCCCAATGACGCCAATATTCAAAATAAAGAAGAAGAAAAAATTTCCAAATACACCCCATTAGCACAAGAAATAAAGCAGCTCTGGAAACAAGAAACAGTCTCAATAGTACCAATAGTTATATCAGTTACCGGCATTACAACAAAAAAATTTTATACACACCTGGAAAAACTAAATATTAATAAGAACATCCACTCAAATATTCAAAAGGCAGTCATACTTAAAACAACTTCAATAGTACGAAAATTCCTAGGAACACAATAGAGAGGTATTTGACTTGGTTAAGACCCGTCAAAGAACCGACTTTAGTCCACAAGTGTGAGATAAATCAAATAATAATACGTCTTTTTTCAAGAGTGGGACGGAGACTTATTAGTCTCTTCTTACATCTAACCCTTAGATGGTCTACGAAATCGATTATTTAATATTTCGGAATTTTGCTAATACCTTAAATATATATATATAATAATAATATACCTAATAATTATTATAATAGCTTAAAAGTCTGTCATGATTGGTGTCCTTAAAAAAGTAGTTAGATATATATCCAGTATTATTTATATGATTAGGTATTAAGTTGTAATAATTCCACCATGGCTGATAGACCCTTTTCAACTGTTTACCAAATGCAATCATTGACGCCGAACTCAATCTGTATCAATCTTATGATAAATCGCTCAGAACTTAAAAAGAGAATTAATCGGTTGGAAGATAGTATTTTTTCTTACTAATTTTGTTACTAAAAGTTGAACATTACTAATGTTTATGGACGTTGATTTTATTATTGTAATTGACAAAACATTCCTTCGATACATTTTATTACGCGGATTTTTTAAAATTCATATTCTCAATCAAACCTTCTACCAAATTATTATATAATGATATGAACGGGTACGAAGTATTCCCGAAAGATTTTAAGATATATCGTAATGAAAGTAGGAAAAAATGGGTGGTGGAGTATTCGTAGCGGTTTGCAATTTTCTACGGAGTAATTATATATGAATCGAAAAAGCTGCATCGAGAGCGTCTGGTGCACTATTAGTCAATCCAATAAGCCGAACATAAATGTATGCGCCTTCTACCGGCCACCCAACTCTTCACCTCAGGTCTTGCGCAGCCTTAACGAAGAAATTAACTTTTGTTCGCGTAAAAATAACAATAGCGTAACTTTAATTGGAGGGGATTTTAATCTTCAGGATATCGATTGGATTAATCATTTAATTAAGAAAGGAGCCCAAGATAGCGACACTCGCAGAACTTTGCTAAACGTTATGCAGAACATTTCGTTACACCAGATAGTTAAAGAGCCTACCAGGGAAATAAACATATTAGATCTTCTTCTTACTAACATGCCCGAGAGAATATCAAACACCTTAATTTCTGATGGAATATCCGATCATAGAGCCGTAGTTATAGATTTGACGTTAACTTGGTAAGACACGGAAAACCGAAGCGCAAAGTATATCTTTACTCGAGAGCTGATTTTCAGGGATTTTATAATTAACTCATATCAATTTTTCCAGTTTACGAAACGCGCGTGATTTGTTTAAATACCTTTATAAGGCCACTTGGAATCTCTTTGTAAGGACAACAAACTTATTAACAGCAGATTTGGTGAAATATCTAGGGGTAACCCTCACCACTAACCTAACATGGAGTACCCACATCCAAAATATATACGGAAAAGCACTTTAGAAACGGCTTCATTAACAGAATAGTCGGTCGGAGCGAAGTAAAAGTTCGCGAGCGATGTTATATTGCATTAATTAGGCCTCATCTTGATTATGAATGAAGTGCATGGGACACTGTCGATAAGTGTCGTAGTTAGAAAAGGTGCAGCGAAAGGCGATACGTTTTGTGAAGAATTGCTACGATAAATTAGTGAGCGTCTCTCAGATGCTTCGGGACTCAGGATGGCATTCTTTAGAAGTTAGAAGATTTCAACAAAAGATTAATTTACTGCATACATTCAGAGAAAGCACGTTCAGAGGTGATGTAGCCGATATAATGCGTCCACCATGTTACATAGGCCGTGGCTGATACTGCGAGAAAATGCAAGGAAATATATACTAGAACGAATCGATACGAGAGTTAATTTTTTCAGAGATCGATATTCGAAAGCAATCGAATAGGTAAATAGAGTCTTGTTGCATGCACCCCCTGCCATGCGCCGAATGGCGGCTTGCAGGGTACATGGACCATTATAGACTTACTATTGACATTTTGTGGCTTAGGAATACCAGATGTATATGATAACAGATATATTTTTAAAATAAATTAAGTTCCACAATGCTCGACGGGCGATTTCGCTAATATCAACGAAATTAGTTTTAGGGAACTCTGAAAAGCAATAATATTGAGTCACTGCGAAAAGACGAGAAATTAAACCGATTGACAATAAAATATGTGACTATTATCAACTTTATGAAAATCGTATTCAGTAATGATTCCCCTTAGGAAGATACCAGAGTGAGTTAATATTTGTTCGTTTTTAATGTGCTAAGTGGAAAAAGTGGTGGTTTTCAATGAGAATTAGTAATCGGATTCAGAATGCACCGTGTCGAATGAGTTCCATCGATTCCATCATCCTTCCTTCAAGTGATGAATGAAGATATTCCAGTCGCCCAAATGACCCACTCTCTCGAAATATTTTCGGTTGCAAACGGAACCAGTAAAGGAAAGCTTACGAATGTCATGAGTTCCGAATGAATGGAATCCGCGCAAGGTTTTCCTTCCGCAGGATGTCGAGAGGTCACTTTTTCTGTTTCTTCTCTATCTTGCTAACGAGTGAAACTTAGACGTGACACTGAGAAAGCTTAGCATTCCTTTTGAAAATCGTTCCTTGATCGCCCAAAAAAGGAAGTGGGAGTTTGAAGAGAGTTATCATCATAAATTCTTTGAATTCGATTTCTTAACTGGGAGAATATGTAAATACATTTCTATCTATTTCTTAAAATATGAAGACAGATTCATCAATTTCCGCCAACTATCTAAAATACCATCATCGAAAGTAAACGTATAAATTGGCCAATCTTACGGCAAAAGTTTAGAATATGTCGTCGGGTTTTCTCAGAAGTAGATAAGATATCTCTAAACAAAATGGATCCTCGCCGAGAAATCGGAAATGAAAATGACGCAATTATGTAAATAATCGTTCAAAAACTGTAGATCACTAACTTCACGTAGATAATATCGTTTTCACGGATTTCGCAGTCGTAACAATTGCATTTTACAAGTGAAGTCATTAATTCAAAAGACGAAACTTATTTCATGCACAAACAAAACTGAAATGTACACACAATTAAATTAAAAAGAATAGTCCTACGAAATCGAGATAAGCACCAAAAGAAGATAGGTCGTTAGTTATTGCTTTTAATTCGAAATTGCGAGAGTTTTGATACAATTTTATATACGTATAAAGTAGAAAGTTTGTATGTGTGTAATCTGTTCGCCTAAAACTCGAGAACCAGACGCCGTACAGCATTCAAACCTTGAAGATTGTTAAATGTCTTCCCCGGACAGATCATAGGCTGCCTTTCCTAACTGTCCCCGGTTAAACTACAGACGTTTAAAACTGTTTCCATAAGAAATTCCTTTAAAGGTCAATTTTTCCCTTGCATGGTTTATTTCATTTGCAAAATTAAATTAGAAAGAATAGCCGTACAAAATCGAGACATGTATGTAACAAGGGAAGGGATATTGTTGTTGTTTATTTAACAGACAATATTGAGTTGAAGTAGCTTAATGTAATAATAATGATCATCTGTCTGTCTGGCAGTGTATATGAATTTATTTTGTTTAATGGTTTGAGAAGTAGACTTTCCTGGTATTTACCACACATGTGAATCAGTATATGCAACCGATGGTGATATGCAGTTATTTACACTCTTCACTTCCGTTGAAAATCAACGGGTAATTCAGCTAGCTAATGAATATTTTGTAAACATTTTAGTTTGTAAGCAACCTGTCTTCCAGGCGACCGCGGAAATTGTTATGTCCGAGCTCATGCATATTCCCATAAGAATATATTGGTAGAGTCCCATTTAAGTTACGTAGTAAGATTTAATGATATACAATACGAAGAGGTGACAATTAGAACATTTAACGTTTGCGGTTGCTGGTCAAATTTACAAGCAGTTAGTTTCTTTATTAATCTCGATTTTAACAACGTTATTGATAGTTATTTATTGCTTTTTCAAAGCAATGAGGCGATAAATCAATAAATCCGCGCAGAAACGGAAAATGGGAATCTTAACCGGGATTAATGGAGATATTTAGCAAAAATAAGGAGTACAAAAAACATTTCTTCGTGTTCAACTCTATGGTTGCCGTTTGGATTGATATCTCCGTTCCTTTTGGAGGAAATCATTTAGTCAATTTTTGTGTATTTGTTTTCTGCTTTCAGTTGTAGTTCTTCATTTGCGTATTCCACAGTTAAAAGTGAACATTTGCCCTCAACGTGGTCTCCCTAATGATGAAGCGACGAAATGTGCTTTTCGTTGAGTCAATTGTTACTCCTCCGTCTTTTTAGTTGCATAAACTGTCTAAAGTTTCCTAGATAGTCCATTGATTCGCATTTAGTACTGTATTTATAAAGTCCCACCCGTTGGGATTCAACGGGAAGCTCGGCTAATTTACGTTCGGAGCAGTTGATTTATTCATTATGAACATTTTGTCGTCGCTATTTTAGATTGAATTCATTTAATAAAAGTTAATTTTGGAAAACCACTTAGTGTTCAATTATAATAGTATATTTTGTAGATATATCTTTGGTAAATGTGAGAGATTACTCTTTAGGTAATACGAGTAATTTATCCCATTCAAAACAAATTTTCCGTTCCGTATAGTGCCGTATTTCTGCTGCCATTATATGACCACATTACAATGTTTGCACATCTGCCGGCCACTTTCTGACCCCAATTTGATCTCTTTTACCATACATTTTATGATGTAACACACATATTTTCAGTTCCAGCGATCACTGGTCATAATTAACTCGACAAGCATTGTTGACCAGTCCTGGTGGTTCTTATGTAGTACATATTTACTCAGGTTCTTACACTTCACGTGATTACTCCTACTGTTTAATGAGTCTCAGCGCTAATTTATTCGAGAAGTTTGAGAAGTCGTTTCGAGTCGATGTACGTAAGGTCAATTAAGCCACAATTTCAAAATGGCTCTATTTTGAAAACTGCGGCAGTCTTTGAGTGGGCGTTCCCTTCAAAATTGATCCAAAACCTTCCGCCGTTTTTATTGAAGTGACAATTTTCCTTAGCGTAGGGCTCTTCCGTTATTATAATAAATTCTTATTTTCATACTATTTGAGCGTTAGATGGAATTTTCTTGTTTGGAAATATCAGAAAAATGGCAAGAGAATGGTTTAATCAAAATCGATGAAAAATATTTAAAGAAAGAAAATATTTTCATCAAAAAGGATTGTACAGATCTTTTTGCGAATAGTGTGTGGAATTGCAAAGGTGTCTATTGAACAACCTCACGTTCAAGATGATGCATAAGTGATGGCCAGTTTATCCATAAAGTGAAGGGTTGGGATCAGGGTATGAATGATAGCGATTGAGAAAGATTTATTGAAAAATAAAAGTAAAATTCTTCTCTCACTCGCAGAACTTCATTTTCTTTATTTTGCTATTCCCATCGCCGAAATCTCAGCCGATGTTTTGTGATGAATTTGGCTATACATACTTTATATTCCAACCCGTACCGGGAAAACTGTTCTCACCGGAATCGAACCTGAGACCACTCTCCCTATTACCTATTAAGATATCTATACGTTTAGTTACAAATGCTTTAAACAAAATATGTGGAATGTCTGTAATATGCATGTAAAAGGGGCTCCCGATAGCCAAGTGGGCAACGCGTTCGACTTCAATGAAAGCGGTCGGTTCGATTCCCTGTGGGGGCCCACGTGCGAAATGACCAAAGCTGTCGAAGCACTTTTAACAATACTACTACTACTATGAATGTAAAAGAAATGTCAAAGCAAGCTTTGTCAGTTAAACCGTGTAAAAATTAGTTTAAATCCTAAATATATATTTGATATTGACCCACAGTAGATTATCGCCTCCAAATTGACTCCAGTCGAAACTTTTATTTAATTTTCATCGAAAGTTCTTTAGTCTGTGTATTTTCGTCCACTTTTATGTCTAATTCCCCAAATGGCAATTTGTTTAACCATTCTCTTTATTCATAACCTGCTCTTTTTATTACCTTCGCAGTGTTGCACACTTGCATGCAATGGTAAGCAGCTCGCTTCAAATATACCCTAATACCTCAAAGAACGAATATGTCCGATGCTCTATTAAACTGGTTTTAAGAAGGGTAAAATAAGATGGCATTTATTGTTTTATCTCAAACGATTAGAACATATAAATAGTTCATAATAAAGGCCAATCCATTAATTAAGCCACGAAAAACAACAAGCCTTTTAAGATGAATTAGTACAAAACTTTCAATTGTTTGGAGTCAGTGTTCGGACTCCCCCGAAGTTGGTGATGTAATTTACGTACTCTTCCTTATTCTGGAACTCGTGACTTCTGCATTTTGGCTCTTGTATTTCCGCACATTTTCAAATTTCATTTGTGTTTGAGGAATTTTCCCTCAAGTGCCTCGTATTACCTTCCGGAGAAAGTGTCCTCCATTGCAGACAGACAAATGGAGAGGAAGTCGTGCATGCACTCATCCTTGTCACGGGCACGCAGTTCACGCGATGTTTTGTCACGAAGCCCATTTCAATCGGCATTTATATCACGCCAATCTGTAATTCGCGTGAGCGCCCCTTCATCGAGAATCGAATTGAATCTTCTTTCGCTTCGTCGCGTCAATCGGCACTTGAAAATCGTTTTAAATGGTTCGTGAGAGTTTGCTGATATCGGAAAAGTACTGTTTTTGTATTGCTTCGACAGCTAAAGTCATTTCGCATGTTAGTCTCCACCGGGAACCGAACCCGGAACCGCAGTGCATTTAGTTGAGCGCGTTACCCACGTGACCATCCGGAGGCCAACTTTTGCACGATCTTGTTAATAAGTTCCAATTACGTTCCAAGCATTCGTTTCATCAACAGATCGACGACCTCTCTCAGTTCCCATGGATATCCACGTATGCTCCTTCACGTCAGCAATAATTTCCGCTAGAAAAGGCTTTGTAGATTGCAGTTGCAATGTGGAAGACGGACTAGACCATGAATAATGTTCGATAAATATCTTTTAGAATTGGGAATATTATCTCAGCTCATATCTGCTTATCTAAGCACAGTTTAAGCAAATGTTCAAATCTTTTGTATATTACAAACATTGAAGCGTAGAGGATTCCCAAGTCGCTACTTCGATAGCCGAAAGAGGGACATCTTCCGTTTCCTTGAATGTACACCTATTAAACTGCGAGGCTTTTCAATCACTTATGAATACACACATTCTCAAACGCTAGGACCAATAAAACATTAGAGACTTATTCTAGAAACAGCGAAAAGACGTGATTGATATAGAAAATCTGAACATTGGTCCAAAACTCCATAATGGCAGTTTAAACACTAAATAAGATTATAAGAGACATTCACATTCATTCAGTAGTCATTATTTAATAGTGCAATAAAGCTGTCATCCAAGCTCTCACTACCTTTGCGGTGGTGAGACACAAAACAAAACCTAATTAACCCTGAATTCATTGGTTGAATTTCAGCCAAATTTAAGAGTTTAAAATACGTAAGGTTGCTAAAGAGATAGCAAGTAAATAACAAAGAAATATGATTGTAGCGTGGTAGCAGAAGTATCTAACTTATCTACATCTACATAAGTGCTATGCATATGCCACCTTTAGGTCTGTGGCAGGGGGTGCATGCTCAATGACACTATTTCCCTAATCGATTACTTTTGCGTGTCCTTTGCGAAAAAAAATGAACTTACCGAAACGGTTACCGCAAAACGTCAATTTTGCACTCAAAAGTTCGATTTGAAAGAGTAAGGTAAGAAATGTAACTAGGAAAATCTGTTTTTTACTTTTTACAAAGGATCGTTCTATAGCTTTTTGGTTTTGCGCTGAGTATTAGTTGAGTAAAAATTCCCTGAGAGAAAGAAACTTTTCAATGGCAGTGTTTTCATGACCAATATAAAGCTTATAAGACGTAGATGTGCTCCTTTTTTCTACATTTAACATTTTGACAATATAACAAATATACATTGTATGGAGTCACATTCACCAGGTTATCTAATTTCTACTTTATAGTGTAGAGCAATTATTTTGCTTTTTTCTCTGCCATCTAATTTTAAGAAATGACTTTCCTGTGCTTGCATTTAAAGTTTTTTCGTGATGAATGAGAATAGGATGTTGTAAGACAGCTAAAATTATGAACATTATTAATGTAAAGTGAAACCTAACATAATCGATCTCGAAACTTCGCGCCCTGAGGAACCTTCCTGCTTGTCCGTGTCTATGGCCGGCTCAGACACCTAAACAATATCATAATGAACCTCTGATCAGTTTGTCACCATTTTTAGTACTCTAAGTGCCCGATAATCAACACTTATCTAATACATTTTGACCAAATTATACTTAATCACCCTGGAAAACTGAAAATATTTCCCAGGAAAACCTTGAAAATTCAGGGAATTTCATAATGGCTGGATAGTGAACACCCTGATCAATAAAATCAGGCCTTTGTTAAATCTTCTATTGACTTGATTAGTTAACAAACCTCTTCTGTGAAATGTAACTGAAATAAAGCTATATAGCAAATTTATGAGAGAAAGACAATTCTCGTAAAGAAGGCATATATTACTGAGATATACCTTTATTGCAAATTATGATTTAATTTCAAATGGAAGCAAAAAAAGCGTAGAATGTTTATTGGGAGCGAAAGAAAAGTTACCTTTCTCCGCGTGGTCCTTCACTCCTGAAAGAGATTATGGGTATTTTTTTAGGATTAAGGTTGAATTACAAGTTCTGAGAAAAAATTCCCTCGGCTGAAGAGATTCAGTCTTGTCCCTTCTTCTATTTGGAAAAATAGAAAAGCGAGTCTATTAAATAACTCTCTACCCAAAATTAAAGGTGATTTAAGCGAAGAAAGTGACTCGAAATGGCTTAACCTACAATTATGTGTGAGGCTTAAAGAAGCTGTCATGAAGTTCGTAATCAAAGACTTAAATACATTTTCTTTTGGCAGTTCCAATACCTGTCTATAATTAAGAAAACCTGTGGTGAAAAATAAAGGATGGTTAGAGAGAGCTATGGAAGCTGATTTTCCGGATCAGGGGGTAACGAGCGACGAACAAAGTGACTTATAAAACTGTTTAAAGGAGAAATGAGGGTTCATTATTCTGATGACTCGTATAAAAGTATATATCTTTTTAAAACATAAAGAGGATGGCCAAAAACTAAGATTTGAAATGTATACAGATGTGGACTTACGTCAGTAGACTGGACACGATGCTCGCCTTAGATCAAGTTGAAGACATTATAGCTCCGAAAATCAACGTAATCATGTGTTACTTGGTGGAACTTCTCCATGAAAACACACATAAAAACGTTTTTATGTTCCAGTAAACAACGAGCGCGATCTCCGAGAGGCATCGACAAAGCTTTACAAGGAATTGGTCACTAAAACATTTACTAAAACTTTAGTTACTTTTTGTCATTCATTCCATATACGCATTAGAGAAGCTAAGATGGTAAATCAGATAAGATATTAAAACACCTCGTGCCATACGCCAAAATAGCTGTGTGAATCTCATATACGCTCAGATAACGCGAT
The DNA here is from genome assembly GCA_000376725.2 of Ladona fulva. Classification (NCBI taxonomy): domain Eukaryota; kingdom Metazoa; phylum Arthropoda; class Insecta; order Odonata; family Libellulidae; genus Ladona; species Ladona fulva. The sequence goes on from KZ308444.1 coordinate 205,525, forward strand.
AACTGAAATAGGTTCCGCGCGATACACTAGTAATAGTAAATAAATAATAGTAATTTGCGAAAATAGAGCGTCAGTTTCTGAGTTAGTTTACGCTTTCGAACTGAAGCAAGTTAGGAACTGTCATTACATGCATTAAATTAGAGAGCAGATGATAAGTTTACCAACGGTAAATATTTGATTGAAAAATAATTGGAAAGGGCAAAAAAATGACCGAGTTTTCGCTCATTAAAATGTACGATTCCAGGAATGGATGAAAAATCTGCTGTTTTCTAAAAAATTGCTCCAAAATACAGTTGTCTTTTTCGCTCAACTTAGAGCAACTTCAATCTCACTAAGAATAAACTTGAGAGACGGTTAAATGATGTAGGATCAATATGGCCGAATTTAATTTTGTAATTTACTTCAGTGATGGATAATTGAACGAAGGAAGAATCTCAGAAAATAAGATTAACGTGTTTAACAAAATTCTTATTTTAGAAGATCGTTACTTTTTAATTCCTTGAAGAGCGAATAAAAATTCCGGTCTATTTCGAGGAATATATTTTTATTTGTCCTTTGCTTAACCTCAATTTAATGTAAATAATAATGAGCAAAAGGAGTTTACTTTATTTTTCCGTCACAATGAATAAATATTTGTTAAATAGTATTTCTAGGACCCCTTAAATGCAGAATTGTAGAGATCGAAAAAACACCAGCAATTGAAGGAAGGGGTAAATGGAAGATGAGACACTCGAACCCCAATATCGCCCAATACGGACGTTTTGTATTGTTATGCATCCATTAGTACGTGGAGGGATACATTCAATAACTCCCAAGCACCGAAGCAATAACATTCGAAACAGATGCATCACTCCTTTCTCGTCCAGGGGCTTTGTTATCAATTCTGGTATGATGGTCAGTGTGTTCGGTTCATTATGTTAATCAGTGCTATAATTGGATATGGGCAAAGCAGTTGGAGTGCCACTGAGATTGAGAGAATGAATGCGGTGATGAGAATGCGTGGAGAGAGAGAGTGTGAAATGAAGGGGCAGCGATAAATCTGTGAGGTGACCTTGCCCCCTTCCACCGGACACTTTCTACGTCGGGGCCCCCGTTTCTCTAGAGAACAGGATTCCACCGATTCATTCAACTGTTACTTCAATAGTGTCAGAGATGTAAACTTCTCATGTCAGCTTCGATCGATCGGACTTCTTTACTTGATGTTGTTCGTCCATTGAGAAATTCGGTAAAAAAGGCGGTAATATACAATTTGTAGTAGTTAATGGAAATGCATGAACATAAATTCCCAATTAAGGATAGCCTATTCTTCATATATTACCTTATTTCGTAGTCAATTCTGTCCTTACCACCATATATTGTGGTTTTTTTCATTTTTCTTTTGCTGCATGAGAAGAAAATAAATATAGAGTGATACCTTGGCTAGCGAAGATAATTCGTTCCAGAGTCACATTCGTTAGTCGAAATAATCGTTAGCCGACACGTGATGTTATCAGGCGTGTCCTTTCTTGCTGCGTTGAACGCAAACGACCCAATTGTGGGTGTCCCCTATGTGATGTGGTCAACTCATTTCTTTGCCAACATACTGATGGAAAAGTTAAGATACTGTAATAGCCCGACCGTTCACATTTGCTGCTTTATGCTTGCGTGCGCTTTCACTAAATCATTCGTTAGCCGAACCGAGTCCGAAAAGCTGCGAAATAAAACCTTCGTCAGTCGAAAACATCGTTATCATTCACTCAGTCATCATTCCTCATCAGGGTTACTCGTTAGCCGAAGTATTTCAGTTCATATTTTAGTCTCACAATCAGTCTCAATTTATTAATTCAACTCACTAACGAGTAACTTTGCTGTACTCAATGACGGAAGGAAAAATAAAAAAGGATCCAAATTAGTCTTGTTTATCTGTTTTTGGTTTTTCGTATTTAATTTGTTTGTGTTTTAAATACGATGTAGTTTCCTGAGAAAACTTTTGTCTCCAAACGCAAGTTTCATCTGACGAAATATAGCTTACAGAAGGTTTTTAAACCTCTAACAGTCTCTAAGTTTTCCGCAGTTTGGTGCTGTTATAAAATGAAAGCTGTCGAGTGATGAGCTATGCGGAATTATGACGTTCATTTGGTCACTACTGATTGAATGCTATCAAAAGAATTATTCATTGGGTCATTATGCAGCATTCTTCTTGCGGAACATTGGCGAATGCAAGGGAAACTATCTCACTCCTCATCTTGAGCTTTTCCTTTTTCCTGTTTCCCATCAACTTTAGGAAAAACATATCCAAAGATACGAGCATAGAATCTATAACGCCCACTGAATATAGAAGTATAACGTACATACTATTATAAAATCATTTGCAAAATGTATATTAATATTTTTATAAGTGCTCATACGAACCTTTCGTAAATTGTAAATCTATTTGAGGAATACTTGTGATTAAAATCTAAATACGAAGCGTTTACTTTGTGGAACTCCGCATTAGGTCAAATAAAGTCCATGATGAGAAAATTCCTCTCCTCGCTTAGTTCATTATTTTCTTTAAGTGAAATTTCCACATCGTGGACCTTCTTTTACCCAATACTTTCGGAATTCCGTAGTAATTTATGCTATCAACGGGCCCAAGGATAAATAGTTGGGAAAAATAACGACTCAACTGAGACTCGAACCGAAGCCTTTCACATTAAGGGCATCAGTTCTAATATACCGGGTTTCTCTTTTTGGGTGATCAGCAGTTTAGTTTAGATGAGGCATTTCCTCTCCAGAGCTTTTGTGAAGTGAATCAAGTCATCCTTTCGGAGGAAGATTTTACCAACAGACTATCCATTCCATCAGACTAATTCAGTTGCGGATGTCTTCTATGTAAAAAATTGCAGTATGGAATCTTGTTTTATCTTTCTTTTTCGGGCCTGAACATGAAAAGTTTATCTTTATTTGGTTGAGATCTCCTCAATGTCAATCCAATCCTTGACTTCGGTCAGTGATCGTGAAGTAGTTAGTACTTCGTATAATACTTTTCGTTGTGTTTTATCATATATTTAAGACCATCTTGGTTAGGAATCCCTTTTTGGATTTTGGAGATTATTAAAAAGCAATTTAAGGTATTATGAGTCGCCTCTTTTGTCCGTTGAAGATTCTGTGTTCACATTACGATCACTCTTTTGGAATTATTTGAAAATTAGTGGCAAACAAATTAGAAGAAAGTGTCCATGAATGATTCCTGTTTTTATAATTAGTGATGCTTGAGTTAATTTAGTCACTCTTCTATTATCCGATTGAAAAAGCACACGCTGATGTTCTTTTCATAATTAATACCCTTTATACGGTTGAGTAATGGATTCCGCATCTTAGCTTAGAAAGTAGACGAAGTTGTTCCCATATCAATTTTCATAGAAGCTACTTTTTCAGCTACTTAGTCACTCTCGAATTGTGCTTTTAACGTAAGTTATGACTTCTCGAGTTTATTCAGTCGCTTTCTCATAAAAGCTGTTGAATCGGATTTCGAAAGGGCGTAACAGAACCTTAAAGAATGCATTATAGATGCGCGGTATCAAATAGAGATAATGAAACATGCTGCCAGAAGTTCAGTCATTTCTCAACTCTGCGATGACTTACGCCGACCCACTGAAAGAGCAATTCCTAATTGGGACTGTTTGGATTATGAAATCGCCCCGAGTCAATTGTACGGCGCGTGGTGAAGCAATTACAGCAAACAAGGTGGAGTTAATAAAAATGGTTTGGGAATGTTCAGCGTTCACATTTTGATCTTGGGGGTTGACCTTGAGGCGTATCATTAAGTGGAGATGGGGAAAGCGCATTTGGGACGTCCTTCTTTACGAGTGGACGCTGAGAGGGAATGAGCGAATTCCTTCCACACTTTCGTACAACACACAGAGCGGAATTCGATGAAGCGCACCTCGTATTTGTGGACGGGCTCGAATCCCACCCCCTTACATTCATTGCTGTATTATTGTTACATCCTTCATTTTATTTATAATCCTCCCATATAAATCGCGTCCGTCTGTCCTTACCACCTTCTATTTCAGATACGGTTTTATGAAGAGATATGAATCAGACTGCATTTTGTTTCCCATGGTTGAAAGCCCCGTGAAAGCTATTCTCATCACTAAGAAGGCTCGAACCCAGGAGCCCATATACTGGGACATAGAGGACACTTTTAATTGTTTCTTTTGAATTCACTGGTACATTAAATTTATTTCTTTCGTCATAAATTTCACGGTTGATGAAAATGAATGTCTAAATAAGAATACTAACTTACTCCTAACGTTTGCATTTTCTTTATTTGCAAAGCGACTGTTGAATTCGAGCTCATCTGCATTATTCCAGAAATAATACACGGAGAATTAATGATGAGAACGTATTTTATGAAGAGGAGGCACTTCTCTGAGATTCCCGCATAAGTACGATATACAATTCACAGGGATAAGTTAATATTTATATTTGCATAATTTAATATTTATACTTATAATACAACTGCCATTATTTCAAACCTCGAGAACGCGTAAATTGCTCACACTACGAATGCAATGCGTATGAAGTGAGTTGTCTTTTGCGAGATCCAGCAATATTATTATTAACGTCATTAGCGTAAAATATATAATTTCAGGATATCCACTAACAATCGTGCGTCACAATGAACACCTAGGAGTTACACTCAGCAGTAGTTCATCGTTCAAAGAACATATTCGTGATATCATAGGGAAAGGCGAATAGAATGCAGATATTGACAGGTAGAACCCTCAGGGGATGTTCATCTAAAGTCAAAGGAATCGCTTATTTTTCCCTCGTTCGGCATATTGTCCAATACTACTGCGCGGTTTGGGATCCACATGAAGTAGAGTTAATTTCAGATTTAGAGATGGTCCAACGTAGAGTAGCTCGTTTGTCAGCAGAGATTTCGGGTTGGACGGTAGCGTTATGGTTATGATAAAATCCATAGGGTGGAATTCCCCCTTTGAAAAGAGAGGTGAGAAGATCAGATTATTGATGGGAGCTTCTCAACGAATTCATCGATTCAGAATTTTTAGAAGTTAAAGACATTGTCATTCCGGTGAAAAACGAGCGCGATCTTCGAGAGGCGACAACCAAGCCTTACAAGGAAATAATCGCCAAAACAGACAGTTACTTCTGGTTGTTCTTTCCGCAGAGCATTAGAGATGCGAACAGGATGGACTAGGTTAGATTTTTGGTGTTGATACACCCCCTACCATACGCCACTAGCGGTTTGCGGGGTATGATTCTAAAATCTAAAATGCAGAGAACCCCAAAATGATATTTACGAGCTACGGCAATTATTCACAAGAGTTGAAGAATAGACGAAACGAAAGAAACGGTCTGATTGGGAGCACTGGCAGATGAAATAGTATCAGATAATACAATTTTAGTGTTAAAAAATGAACATTTTAATTCTTGTGCAACACTAAAGATAGAGTGGATCCTCTGAACAAGCACTACATTTACAGAATCCAATACAGAGATTGCAACGATATCTACATTGGCCAGAGCGGGTGAAATATCTCAATTAGGTGTAAAGAACATAAAAGATGCGTTCCTAAACGAAGCATCATTCTGATCTCATTTTGCCAACCGCCTCATTCAAAATAACCACAGCTCTGATTTCTCACCCACCTTACCCCAGTCCAGCCCCTAAGGACCAAAAATCGATGCACCAGAAAAATTTCAAATTCTACACCATCTTCATCACTCCCACACCCTCAGCAACGAATGTATGTTTTCCGAGAATCACTCCTCACATGCATATTTCCTTCCCTACCACCACCTCTCATATGACTTGGACCGTTTGAATCTCTGCTACTCAACGTTCCTTGCCCTTCCCTTGCGGCCTTTCTCCCCTACGGCGGCTTACGGACTAATGCAAATGTAAATATAAATCCCCTAGATTAGAAAATTAAAGGAGAAAAGTGGCTTCTTCTCCAGTCACCTATGCCAACGATTTACGAGCATATTAAATTGCAAAATAAATCTTTTCTGTGAAAGACTTTCATCATCTGGTAGTAATGCGTTGCTGTAATCGAGACTTCAGATATAAAATACGAAGCGATGATTATGAAGCACTGAAAAAATACGCCATCAAAGAATGCGTGATTCCAAGATATAACGAAAGCATGGTTCGCTTCAATTGTCCGCAACTGATGAAAGCTGTGTCAACTGAGCTGTGACGTCAGCGGAATGTAACTTCAAAGAGCAATATCATTTCCACTCTTCGATGGGCTCTCGTGAATGAACGAACCGACTGCTTCGCAACTCAAAGAACGAGCAAATGTTAAAGGGTATTTCTCTTTCACATGACAGCTTCTCGTAACGTCAGAAAATATTAACGGCCTGCAAAAAAAATGATTGGCTTTGTTGGAATTCTGCAGTCCCCGTCCAAATTAATAGGCTCTGCGTCAGTTTTAATAAAATACAGAGTGACAATAGATACTTGTACCGACTGATAATATAAAAGAAGGTGACAACAGCTTCATCTTGTGCATGTACCTTACCTTTAAATCACTTTTGAAACACTTCAAATTCTACAGCTCAACGATTCATTTACTGATTCTGTTAACTATTAAATTAACATTAAATTATGCCAAAGAGCACAAGAGTATTAATAAGTGGAAGTGGGTAAGAGCTCATCTAAAATATTTAAGGTTTTACTGTACGTTATAATGACGATAACCATCGCAAACTGTCCAGAGCTGCATTGCCTAGAAGGGGCATTGATAGATGTAAAGGGAAATATTGCACATACACAAGGACTATTGCAACAATTTCTATGAATTTTCCTAACTACTCATTTAAATACATTAAATGATTAAGAAACCTGCGTCCACTCATTTAGTGCCAAAAATATTATAATAATCAAGTACAATTAGTATTTAAAGAGACATTTGTGAGAAAATGGTGTTGAGTCAGGAACCGTATGCTCTATAGAGTGTATCCGGTTGCAAAGGCAGAATAAAAAATCTGATTTAAGTAGATTAAAGTGGTTTAAAGTAGATTCAAGAGATGATCACAAAAATCTGTTATTAGATGAGAAAAAATCAAACAAAATTATATTTGTTTATTTTATTAACTCAGCTCTGCTATCTAAAATACAAAATTTTGAAAGGCTGAGAATGACATGGAAACTTTATCCATTTTTAGAGATGGTTTGTTCTGGAGGTAACGAGACAACTTGATAACGAGAAGTGGAGAAAAAAATAGGTTTGGAGAGAAAAGGCGATGTTAGTGATTTATGATTTTGACATCAACATTTCCGTAAAACGGTTTAATGAAGGTTTTTTTTCCCAGAGCTCTTATAATCCCGCCAAAGAATAATTAGAGGTAATGTATAAAATTATTGAAGAACGTAATAAAACATCTTGTTTCTCAGTAATTGAGATTCAGAAATGATTTAGATTTGCCCGAGGGAACTTTTCCATACTGACACATAATGAAGTATACGTAATGAGTTAGACTGCGGTTTCCGGTTTCGTTACATACCTCCGGTGCTTCTCTCAACTGCCCCTTGAAGATGTTACTAAATAAAATTGGGAGTGCCCATATACAGTCTAAATGGTGTCTAAAACGTTTAAAAATCTACACTACGTGATGAGAAACTTAAAGGGAAGTAATAGGAAATCGAGATATTAGGATATAAAGCAATAGCGAGGCCAATATTAGAATATGCGGCAAATGTATGGGAACCGCATGATAACATTAATATTGAAAAGGTCGACAAAATGTGTGTAACGGAGCCATAAGAAAGGAGATGATGTAACGAAAATGTTAGAAATTCTTGGTTGGGAATAATTGGAAAGAAGGCAGAGGGTAAATTGAGTGATTAGGCAGTGAGAGATGGTGGCGAGGAGTTAGAGTGGGAACCGCATGAGATATTAAATATTGGGAAACAAAGGCATTACAAAGTATTAATAGAGAGGTTAAAGAGTGGAATATTTTGCATGAAAAGGTCTTAAATTTCTTACCTAAGACGAAAATGGAACTCAGGAAAAGATGCTTGAGTATATTGTAAAATAGTTAAGTAACTTTGTAGAAATAAATTTTAATAACTTTTACTATTCTACAGAACATTCTGTGGAATAGTATGCACAAGTTATTTGTAGGAGGATTTGTGTTCGGTGTATTTGTATAAAGGGTCAATAGCCGTTGATTGGTGCTACAATTTGACGTTAGTCTAATGTCGCTGAACTGGCCTAGAAAAAGAAACTACTTGTTGAATTCACCCATTGCGTGTAGCACGAGATTTTGGAGCCTTTAGGGAAATGATCATATGAAAATTACGTCAATTTGGGACTCTGAGAAGAAATACTTTTTCCCCTCATCCTTGAGCGATTAGTTTTGAGAGGTATGGTATGGACCACTGTAAGGACTACAGACGAAGAAACCAACGTAAATAACATGCAGTATTGCAAGCAGAAGATAGTGGGAAGTAGCAATGCGGAGTTTCGAAACCAGACTGAACTCTGTGTCGCTGAGGGGTTAACGTAAAGCGGAAAACGGTTACAGGGAAATGGGAATGAGATATTCCGTTAGAGAAATGCACAGTTTTTCACGCACAACCCTCGCCGCCCGACCTGCAGTCCGTAGCCACTAAACTTTCTCTCGTCCCACTTGTGCGTTTTTCACAAGGACAAAGAGGATTTCGGGGCTTCTATTTGGGGATTGCTCTCGGGTGGACGTCCGCTAATAGCACACCTTTTCTCTTCGCCCATAACGGATTCCCGTTGGAATGTTTTAACCCTTTCCGTACAATTAACGAGACTCCGCTACGCCATAAACGTCTCTTTTTACCGACGAACTGCTTTGGAAGAAAACGCGTTTTGGAAACATTTGGCGATGAATGACGTTTTAGACCCGTTATTGGAATATGACTCACTGAAAAAAGGTACACCAACCGTAGATTGCTGCGCATTTTATATTTCATGAAGTTATGTTAAACAAGGAACGTAAACATTCATAGATAGCGTAAATTGTGGAAATTAAGGAACTGAATTGCAAGAGTAGTCGAGGAGATCATATATTTATATGTTCGTTCTTTTTCTTTACATTACATAAATACCCAGCAAGCGGCCTATCGGCGCATGGCAGGGGGTGTTAACGCCATGCGTTTGAGTTACCTCTTTAGCTCATTGTTGTCGCGTATCGTTCGCGAGAAGAATGAGTCCCTAAAACGACTTGTCCTCGCATCTATTTCTCTTACTTTTCGCTCATTGTCGGATCAGCCGAAGTAGCATGGGCCATACATAATACGAATAGCATGATACCAATTACGTCTTCCGCAAATGTACTTTCTCTGAATTTATTTAGCATAATCTCTTTTCTTTCAAGGAGACCCAACCTGCGTCTGATATGCATATCGCTTGCTTTTCTATCGTAGCGCTTTTTAACAAATCGCCTTGCGCTACACTTCCTCAAGTTCGTGGGTACAACTTTCATCCGCTGGGTCCCATATACTCGCCGCATATTCCAGAGAGGGCCTAAGATGAAATATCATTGCTCTGTTACCTTTTCATCGCATCTATCTACAATGCGCTTTATAAAACTGATCTTTTTAGTTGCTCAACCGCATATTTTTCGAATATGTGTACTCCTGTTTAAGTTATTTGTAAGGGTGACTCCGAGATATTCAACTGAGTCGACTTCTTTTATAATAGTTCCACCAACTTTGTAAGGGCAATTCTGATGCGATCGTTTCCTTTCGAAGAAGTTTACTACCTTTTCTACTTCTTCTAGCTTTATTAGAGCATATTTTATGATTATTTACCATCGAATTTGCGGGGAAAGAATTGTAGAAATGTAGACACCTGTCGGGTACTGGTGTCATATCTTGAAGAATGAAATAAATACATTATTTGCGTTTTAATACAGGATAGAGATAGAATGATAAAAACTGTACCTTATTCTCAGTATTGCTCATGGCAATGTTGAAAGCTGCGGAGGTAAGAGTGATGCTGAGTATTGACATTGATTTGGTCTCCCCTCATTGAATGCTTGAATATTGAAAATTGTTACTCGTAGAGTCAATGTTCTTAGGTGAACCTGTTGTGCCTGTGACATTTTGGCTCGGCGAGGAAAGTAAGAGCAAATTAGCTCACTCCTCATCGTGCATAGTATGCCTCATTCCCCTCTCCTAGCTCCTTGTAGCTGATGGCAGAGGTCCCAATGAGCCTTTGTCTTAAAACGTGCCAATGGGAAACTGCAATAAGTATAGCGGAAGAACGAGACTGATGAACACATGGATAATCAGCTAAAGAACCGATAATTAGATACATTTATATTACAAAAGTGTTTTAACCGATAACTACAAAGAAGTAAGGTTTTTATATCACTGTTATAAATTAGAACTACATCAAGACCACCACGTTTCATCTTAATTCATATCATTCTCATGCTATGTTATAGCAAAAATTCCCTTTCGAGTATTAATGAGTGGCATCAATAGGGTAATTAAGGTGAGAAGTTAATAACCCCCTGCCATACACTATTGGCGACTTGCGGGGTATCATTTGAAATGCGTTTTCGCATGATTTTCATTGCAATTGGGCTAACTGAACCGTCGTCATATCTACTTGATTTCACTTCATTTTCCTATTAGAGGACATTAAGCACAAATAAAATTGAAGGTCTTACTCATGAAAACGAAGCATTCTAATCGTTAGTCTAACATTATTTGGGTTGCGTAACTGCTGGCTATATCAAAGTATGAGAGATATTACGAAGGAAATTCATGAACGCATGAAAAAGAAAAGCTCAAGGTCACGACTTTCACTCAAAGTGGACTCGACGATCTCGAGACGATGTTATCGAATCCTCGATCGATTTATGATAATAACCGCGAGGGCCCGCCACTTTCACAGAAAATACGCCTACTCAGAGTGCAGCTGACGATTTGAGAATTATGTTTGGAAGGAAGTTTGTAACTGCAAAAGGAAAGCACTTTCATTCGCTTTGAAAGTTTGCTCCGACGGATTCCGTTTTCCATTAAAGCCCATCGAAAATTTACCTCTCGAGGCGTTTGCATTTGTTGAATTATTTCAAGAAATGACTCGGGGTTTATTAACTTTCTCTAATGCTGCGATGTCTAGCGAGGGTGATTGATGAAAAGCTGTGGCGGTGACAGTTTTAGGAGAAAGCGGTAGTAAAACTCAAAATATCCTCCGCATGAAGACGAAATGACGATGACTGGGCTCAATGACGCTTTATTTGTGCCATCAATTTAACGCGAAAGATGAAAGATCTTAGTCAAGACAACGCCTCCATTTCGGAACAGACAGTTCAATCGCGCTCGGCGATTTAATTCGCTGCTGCTACGCAATTTCTATAAGTATTTTACATTTTTTTGGTCCTTATTTTCCACTGCTCACATACTTTGACGACTGGACGTTTCTCTTTTTGCTGAAAAACATCGGCCTGTATTTGGAGAATCATTTCAGTTCACATTTAATCAGTCTGTTCCGGCCGTACTCCTTGAATAGCCTCGACATAGCTTCAAAACCAATGACAGTGATACTTCGGCTAACGAAAATGATTCAACTCATTTCTTTGCCACACATACTGACGGAAAAGATAAAATACTGGAATGGCCGTTTATGTTTATCGCTTTATGACAGCGGGCGCGTACACTAAAACATTCGTTAGCCGAATCCGAGAAACAGCTGAAATAAATTCGTTATAAAAAAATCGTTATCAGGGTCACTCGTTAGCCGAGGTATGTTTCTACTTCGTAACTCTCAAAAATATTTTTTTTCACGACCGATACCCCGATAAGTCTTGGCGGTACGTGTAAAAGTTGTGCCCATTATAATCCTCATGCTCAGCAGTGGTACCCATAGGCTTGATAGTGGAACCTTAGTGACATTGTAATGTTCGATAAAATTTACAATACAAAAGTAAGACTACAAATAATAGAACTCACGGTTTGCTGCAAACTTTGAGCGAAAGTAAACTGATTTTCTCGATGAATTGAAAAGATTTCAGTTAGGGTATTATCGAAATATATCGATTCCTGAGGAAAAGAATGCTACGCAAATGTCAATCTTGATCGTTATTTGATGCTTAACGAAACTTCATATATTTTGTAAGATTGGTTTTGCTCGGATTTATTTTTCCTCTAAAATTTAGAATGATTTAATGTCACAGCCGAAATAATTCATGTAACAGTTTTACTGCGTAGGACTCACGTCTGAGATTTAATTTTTCCGGAGGTAAAAGTAAAGAAATAGTAATTAAAGGAGTTAATTTCAACACAAAACACCAATGAAATCTCACTTTACCTTTCCCTTGCATTTGCTTCATAAGTGCGTTAAATTCGATAAATTCTGTGGACGCAATTTTTCCTCTCTTAGCAATGGGCCTTTAATATCCTTCCGCTATTGCGTTTCCCAGATGAAGGATTCAAACTGTCCAATTCCTGTAATTGCGGGAAAATCCCCGTAATCCTTTAAGACTATAATTACTCTGTGAGTTCGTTTTTGGTCTTCGACCGTTTTTAAGATCGGATGAACGCTTATTGGAAGAGAAGCATTTTTGAAACAGACAAAATTGTATTTTATTCATCAGAGGCAAAACTCTGCCGTAAACTTGACTGACTTTCACCAAAGATATATTCAAATTTGTGAATGTTAAGGAGAATGCAATTAAAATTTCACCAAAAAATTCATGATTAGTTGTCATGACAATGTTGACACGCGTTGATAAAAGAGACCAACATTTCAGTGGAGGGAAAACAGAAACCGCTTACCCTTCCATCGGACGATAGAATTCTTCAGTTATATTTCAGGCGTACATTTACATCCCCTGCAAGCAATATCCTAGAAAAGGTACACCGAAAGGCGATACATTCCGTAAAAAATTGTAACGTCAAATCAGTGAGCGTTACACGAGTGCTTCAGGGCGCCAAATGGGAATCTCTAAAATATTTAAACAAATTCTTGAGAACAGTATATATTAAGAAAAAGTACGTTTTTAGAAGATGTAGCCGATAGTACGTGTCTTCACTGTTACATAGGCCGTTCTGATTCTAAGAGAAAAAGCAGAGAAATAGATGCTAGAAGTCGTTATTATTTCTGCGAACGATACGCGAAAGTAATCCATTAGCTAAGTAGATCCATAGTGCACACACCCCCTGCCAAACGCCGAAAGGCGGGGGGCATTTGCTTATGTAGAGGCACGCGTCCACTGCCCTCGGCGATTGCACAACTCTCTTCGTGGTCGACATCGCGGAAGTGGAAATGACAAAATGACCACGTTAATTGGCTCAATCGCTGGAAAGAGAAAATATTTTAAGTTTAATTTTCGTCTCGAGCGTGGAATCTTCTGAGAGAGGGAGTGTCACTTTAATTGATGGAAGTGCTTCCTGGGAGTGGATGGGAGTGGAGGAAACGGAAAGCCTTGTTGAGGTATTGTTTCGCTTAATTTGAATTCAATTGTACGCCAAATGAGAAAGGGTTCATATCCTGATTCATTTGCTCGCTTTTTCCACTTAAATTGTGTCCACCAAAAAAACTCGCACGAACTGACATAATAGAAGAATGGCGATATTGTTTTCCTATTTTCGCAATGCATGCGGAAGAGAATCTTTGCATTAGTCGAGTAAAAGTGTTTTAATAGCAAATTTAAACTTTTTCACTCGTCTCGTGACTATCGGGGAAATCGTCGAAAATTCGACTTTGCGACGCAAGAAATGTTTTAATGAAGTATTAATGAGATGTGAGGAATTTAACATTGGAAACTGATGTTTTGTCATGTTTATGTCCGCAACATTCAAGACTTTCGTAATCGATGCGTTTCGATAATATCTGAGCCTTGTTTAATAGGGGCTGATGAAACGAAAAATGGAGTACTAATAATGGACTTGTAGGAGTGTTATGACTAAGTAGAGCTGTACAATTGGTTGGAAGAATTGAAGTACATATACGAGATTTCAGCATTCACTTAGCAGTTAATAGCTTCACGGTTTAATCTAATATATATGGAATAGAGGGTCATTAGGAATCGGCTAAGGAAATTAAAAACAAAGCAAAAGTGCGAAATTCATGACATCAATGCGCATAGAGGTTTTCACGGTGCCATTTTAGTAAATATTCGATATACGTGGTTGCGCTCTAGTGTTATCGGACTAGCGTGGCTTTTGCAGAATACTCAAGAAGCTTCATTAAAAACAAGAAGATTGTACAATGTGTCAATAGTAATTTGATTAGAATAAATGCAATAGTGATCTGATAGAGATCAAAATGCAAGTATAAGAGAAGAATTTCTCAGTTGGAGAATCCGCAGTTCAGTATTTCGCCCACCTGCTGTCGGCTGAAGAATAAACAAATATATTTGTACAGAATGAAGCTGCAAATGAGCAATCATAATGACTTGATGTAAAACTAAGCAGTTTGTTGTTGGTTAAGTATTATTATAACTTCGCTTTTTTATTTACTTAATTTCACCCTTATATTTTGGATAGTGGTAGATGAGAATATTATAAACCTCCAAGTCAACCGCAATCCTTCTAAAGTTCTATTTTTTTCTTGTTAATCACTATTGAAAAATTTAGATCGTGTATTTCCTAACTGTATGTTCAATTTTGTCACTTTAGTTATTGGATAGTTCTGTAATAAGTAATCGAATCTATCTGTTGCGATATTTATACAGAAACAGGTTTAAAGAGATTCCATACGTATGCGTGCAGTCAAATTTCGTATCTGAGTGTTCTACATTTATGATTCGTGTAGGAGAGCTTTCTCGATACTTCCCTAATATTTCACTCCTGTTTCTTTAACGCATGCGCTAACAAATCCACCGCTTCTGCTGATGCAGAATTCAGTGGCAGGCGATTTGATTTTTCCGGCACTTATTCTCTTTTTAACGGCAATAGTTTAAAGAAAGCGAAGATCTGTTTATTTTGTTTTAGATTTTCATGTAATGATACAGAATTTTCTCCGGAGACTTTCAAATAGTTAATAACCTTACGTAGTCATGTAGATGAATAATTTTCCTTTCGCTTTTCAATGTGATATTTTCTTTCTTTTCCGTCTGGCACTTTACATATTCGTTTTATCTTTCCGAGAATCGTTTTTAGTGAAATATCATTAATATTCACACGGAAATAGTCTGACTTATGCATGGTTAAAATACGCGTAAGCTAACTTTTTGGAGTTGAAACTACTTATCATGATTAAAAAGCTTTCTAATACTATACAATACTATATAGCGAATTTATTTGTATAATATTATAAAATTCCACGGCTTAAAATCTAATCTACTGATATTTTTTTCGTAAGTCATCATCATCAGCCATTTTCAGTTCGACGTCGGATGTAGGCCTCTCCAAGCACTTTCCAATTCTCTATAATCTGAGCTTCTCGTTGCCATGTTACCCCTAAATACTGAATTATGTATCTGTTCCATCGGTCCCTTGGTCTTCTTCTTGGTCTCTTCACATCTCTTGGTATCCAGTTCAGAACTGCTGATGCCCATAGGTTGTCGTTTTTCCTTGCAACATGTCCTGCCCACATCCATTTCGGTGATCTTACCTTATCTATGATGTCTGCCACTCCTGTCATCTTCCTCGCCCAGGTGTTACGTTTCCTGTCTCTTCCTGTAATTCCAAGCGTACATTCTTTGCATGCTTTGTACACTCTTCTTTGCGTTTTCTGAAGCCGATAGGTTATCTCTGAGTTTAACACCCAAGTTTCACTTCCGAATGGTAATACAGGTAAAATGCATTGGCCGTAGACTTTCCTTTTCAAGACCATTGGTAATTTTGACATAAGAATTTACTTCCGATGGTACTCCAGCCACGTTTATTTCTTCTGCCCTCTTCATTCATTCTGCTGTTCTCTCCTGTTGTTAGCAGCTGTTCATGGAATATGTGTTCCAAAAAATTCATATCATATTAATTAGACGGAAGCATTAACGGATCCGCAAAAGGAAAAGGAAGATTAATTGTGTTATAATTCAAGCGATTTGCTGAGGATATGACCGAAGCCTATTGATTAATACCAAAGAGATGATAACCTGGCATCTTTCTGATTACTAACCGCAGTAACGCTTGATTGGAGGGACTCTCCTCACTCATATTGTTGTTGTACAAAAAGTGTAACCATCGCACTCTTGGCAAGTTTCCAAATCCATTCACTGGATTTAGATTTACTGGATTTACCGTACATCACTGGATTTGCCGATTTTTATTTCCTTTCAACATGCCAATTTCATCAGTCGATCGATAAGTTCTTTCTTTCAGTACTTATTAGTGAAACATGTATTTTGTTTTCCCTTTTAGATGCCATTTTGTGGTGAGCATTAATTTTATTTTCAATCCTTTTTCCCGTTTGATCGACGGTTCAGTTGCCTACTTTTTCTCCCTTTAGTATACTTTGTTAAAATTGGAGATGAAAATGTTCGATTAATATACTTTCTATGGTATCGTTAGTAATTCAAAGAGAATCTATACTCATTAAAACGTGGTGATTGATATGCTTCAAGTTCTTAAGAAGCGATTCATTGAAGAAACACATTTTGTACGTCGCTTTGCATTTCTATACAAATAGTAAAATTAGGACATAATTTCCTTCTGTGAAGATGAATTAAAGAGTATATGGAAGCAACACGACAACAATTTCAGTGCAAAACAATATAGTCTTCCCAATCAAAGCACGTTATTTAAAACGGCTTCGTCAAGAGAATAGTTGGTGGGAACGAAGTAAAAGTCCTTGAGCGACGTTAGGCCTCACCTGGAATGTGTATGCAGTGTATGGAATCCTGTCGAAAAGTGTCGCATTCGAGAATTAGAAGAAGTACAGCGAAATGCAATACGTTCCGTAAAAATTGTTACGATGAATTAATGAGTGTTACTCAGGTGCTTCTGGATGGGAAATTTTAGAAGATTTAAACAAACGCTTAATTTACATAATAACTCCAAGGAAAGTACGTTCTGAGGAGATGTAGCCGATATTAGGCGTTTCATAGGCCGTTCTAATACTGCGAGAAAAATCAGAGAAGCAGATGCTGGAATAAGTTGTTTCAAAGATTCATTTTCTCCACGAACTGTATGTGAAAGTCATCGATTAGGGAAGAAGAGTCATTGTGCATGCACCCCCTGCCACACGTCGAAAGGCGGCTTACAGGGTATATATGTAGATGTAGAAGTAAGAACCAAAACTTAAAATTGAGTAAATATTCCAGCATATATCCATAACATTCTTGAAGGGAAAGTACTAGGAAAGAAAGGAAGAGGACGGCCTAGGAAGGAGTATTTGGATGAGATTCAGATGAGGATAGGATGCAGCAACTGTGTGACATTGAAGCGATCAGCAAGTAACAGAGAGGAATGGTTGCATCGACAAGGCACCAGCCCTTAGATAAATGATGATATGATGGTTACAGCAATTTGGAATTATTCTCTTGTAAAAATGGCCCCTTTTTATCTCACTTCATCAAATCGAACTTTTGAGTATGAAATTGACGTTGTCTCTAAAATAAACAGCGGTAACCGTTGTTTATTTTAGAGACGTTGTTTATTTTCGAGAGTTATTCATTACTTCCGTTTAAAGTCAACAACAGATAGGTGAGTTTAGTAAGGGCAATTGACTCCATCACTTTCACTGGTAAATCATTTCGCAGTTAGCACATTCCACGCATAATAGAATCTCTCTGGCGAATCTCTTACCGAATAACTGACGATCACCTCTGTGCACCGTTGGCCATCCAGTAATTGAGTGATTAAATCGTAAAGTAAAATGTGCGTGTAATTGGTAACTGTGAGATCTTATAAACCCAGTGGCCGCTATTTACTCAACTGTACGTTTCTTTGTTAATTCTCAACCCACCATTAAAGATCGCTCCTTCTAACTGCCACTCTCCCACGCAAATAATCTTAACCTTCTCTTAATTGATGAGCATATTTAACGGCTCCAAAAATATTTAAAATAGCCCAATTATGTCATCAAATTAATTCAGTGTAGTTATGTAATGATAAGAGAAAACAGCCGACATTCATTAAACTGCATGAGAAGCGAGGTTTACTGGAATTCAGAGTTTAAACGGGTATAGAGACCGCTTCAATATAACCCTCTATTTGTATGTTCTCAATGCTGTAAAGCTTAGCTAACGGCAGTGAATCAATGCCATAAATAATCGGAACGAACGAGACGCTCCACTCGGAAGTGTCCGATGTTGGTGTAAATTATCGGAATCAGAATGTCAAAAAATTTTCGGGTAGGATCCTGAAGGCAATTAAGCTATCAAAGCAGAACATGATGCCCTGCCGTTTTAGAGACTGATTGCAAGAGCAAAGTGGTTTCATCCGACTGTGCGCCATCGTCCACAGCCAACGTCCTCGTTTAGGCCATACAAAGTGGTGGAAAGAGGCGACTTTGCACTTTGTAAAGCCGAGAACATAGGAAAATTCCCAATGAGAAACGGATACAAAACGTCTGACTGGAACGGGATTCAAACCCGGTATCTTTCCTGGTGGATGCTTTAGCACAGTATTTCTCAACGTTTTAGCCCCTTTTTTCGTATTTCGGAACAGTTGATCTCAGTTTGGACCGCTTAGGCTACATGATGTATGCACGAAGGAGGACATTCTGAATTAGTACATTATGAAGTGAAGTATTATTCACCGATATTCCTGTACCCAAATATATAAACATCTCCTGTCTGAAAATGTAGAAAGTCAGCTTTAACCTGAAAAACAACTTCATACCTTTTGCATCACCTTGGCCAATTCTGTAATTTATTATTTTGTTTTCCTGTTCGAAGCCCAACGTCGAGATCTTTATCATTCGAGCGGAGTCTCAAAATTTAGCGCATTCTATAGGATTAATTTCTTTCTCGTTTTTGTAAACACCTCTCCTTGTGCTAATATATCAGTCAGTCCCGATGGAGCTCATCGCTTTCTCTACGCATCAATCGATCCTCATTTTTATTTCATTCTATTCCTATTACTCCTTTCTGTTTGATTGGGTTACCACAACTTTCTCGCCGCGGCCAATGGAACGGTGACGCAAGAATTAAGAAAATACTAATGGAAAGCGTAATCTCTTTATTAAGACCACGAGGAAAACATTAATATTTTTAGTAGTTGAATTGAGAACGGCATTCGTTGGAATTTTCCATTTATTTCAAGTAGCGAAGGAAGCATTGAGGAAAATGGGCTGTAAAAGGGTTGTGAAAGTGGAATGGCAGTTGCGATATTGTTCATTATTTCCCTCATCCTTTGATCAATTGCTAAAGTATTTATTCATGGTGAAGGTGGAAATAACTTAATGCTAGTCCCACAATCTTTCTGTGGATTTTGGAGACAGTTATTTCCACCTCTACCGTTGTGGTGTTTAACAGAGTTACCGCTAATTCCACGGAATATACATTTATATTTGCGTTGATTAAATATTTCGGTAATCGATATATTTTCAAATTCTGAACTCATCTACATATGTACCCTGCACCCGGGGTTTTGGCAAGCATGTGCATGCACCATGGTGAAAGATTGTGACACTTGCATTAAATTACTTCCACCTTCACCATGAATAAATACTTTAGCAATTGATCAAAGGATGAGGGAAATAATGAACAATATCGCAACTGCCCTTCCACTTTCACAACCCTTTTACAGCCCATTTTCCTCAATACTTCCTTCGCTACTTGAAATAAATTACATTAGTAGTTTAGTAAATAAATGGAAAATTCCAACGAATGCCGTTCTCAATTCAACTATTAAAATATTAGCATTATACTTCCCTAATCGGTACTTTCACGGATCTTTCGCGGAGAAGATGAATTTTTGAAACGACTTGTTCTAGCATCTATTTCTCTGATTTTTCTTTCATAATCAGAGCGGCCTATGTGACAGTAAGGACACAAAATATCGGCTACATCTTCTAAGAACGTACCTTCTCTGAACTAATTAAGTAAATTGACTTTTTGCTTAAATATTCTACATTCTAGAGATTCCCATAGCTGGTTCGGTGCCCCATATGCTTAGTTGAAAATGCCTAAAGCGTCGTTAGAATATGTTACGAATTAGATTAATTTTTCTAAGTTATTTCTTAAATTTAATTAATTTCATAAATTTCATTTTTATTTTGAGAATATTCGTGTATTGTCTTCATATCGATATTATTCCTGAAGTCATTGACCGTTAAAATTGTTTTATAGCCAACGACTGGTCCCAGTCGTGTCGCTATTTTTCACACTTGTTATTCCTTTGGGATTTTCCGTAGGTTTTTAATCTACTAAGACACATTCCTTTCCTTTAATCTGTCTCTATGTTCGCCTAAAACTAGAGAACCAGATGTCGTTCAACTTTCAAACTTGGAGAGCAAATAATAGGCTATTTTGTATTCACCTAATTGACCCCGGTTCGACCCAAGACGAGTCAAAGCGTCTCCATAAGATATACACGTAGAATACACTTCTATCTTTTGCAGGATTTCTTTCTTTTGAAAAATTAAATTAGACAGAATAGTCGCTTGAAGTCGAGCAACAAAAAAGGGAAATTGAATGAAAATTCTTGTTTTTGCCGTAGAACATTAACTTTGGTTCGAAATTGCGATGTTTTCATTAAAATACTCGAAAATTTTGTGTGGTTCTAAACAACCGGTCCCCAGATGACCAAGTGAGTTGTGGAATTCGATATCCATTTCCCCGTAAGAATTCGCGGGGAATTTAGACGATTTTAAGCTATAGGTAATTAATGATAGAATATAGGAAGAGGAGGTAATTTTAGCATTTTACGTTACACGAGATAAATCGCGCGGTCAAATTTACGAGCAATTAGAAGTCTTTCTTAATAGGCTTGATTTTGCAAATTACAAATGTTATTATTTGCTATTTTTTCAGTTACTTGTTACTATTTCACGAACAAGATGGGGAGAAAATGAGACGTACGTAATATGCAGGGACCAAAAAAGGAAAACGTTTTGGGCGACTTCAGATGATATTTAGCAATAGGTAAGCGTATAAAGGAAATTTGGTCATATTTTTATCGCTAAGGTTGTCGTTTGGATTTATTTAGGTATTCATTTTTGAAAAGATCCAATTTCTGCGTATTTGTTTTCTACTCGCAGTTTAAATCCATCGTTAGAATATTCCATGAATGCAATCAAAATTGAAAGTTTCTCCGTTAACGCGATCGCAAACACAAATGATGATACAATGTGCGTTTTTTAAGTAAATAATTACTCTTTCTTCTCATTAATTATATAAACTCATGAATGTTTACTTAACTTAATAAGGTCTCCATTCGTATTGAATTTACGAATTCTCGTTTCCCCGTTGAGAATCAAGGGTATGTTCATCTAAACATCCTCCTACTTGCTGTCTACAAAAATACAGTAAAACTCGGGAAAAATAAATTAAAAGATAAAAACAGAAATATCACAAACCATTGTAATGTCGACGATCTCAATTCCTGTGTGTTTTATTGCTGTCTTGGAACCGTTCTCAATAAAATACGAAGGAGGCATTGATGGTCACAGCTGATACTTTAAATTGTCCAACTTCCGCTTCTCCAATTTTTCCTAGATTATCCCTTTGGTGGTGTCCATTTTGGAAATGAATGAGCTCGAATGCTGGGAACCCGTCGTGCAGATCGGACTTCCTAATTAGAATGGTTTAATCCATCGCAATAGGTAATTTGACAGAAATTTCAGGCACTGATACTTCTAAGATAATTCAGCCTACTGTGGAACTCGAGTCACTTTGTTGTCCTATACATGGGATTTTGAAGAAATATTTTTCCTTCGAATATCAGATGCCGTTGTGGTTTTCCCGAGGACTTTTCTGGCGGCTTTTCTTAATTATCACTTCTCATGGGCGATTTATCTGGTAAAAAGAAGTGTAAAAATTGAACATCAGTTTATGAGAAGAAAATAGCAAGACTGCTTCGGCGAACTTCCCCTTTTCGAGATAACTCCATATTCTTGATCGACTTTCAAGAAGAGCATTCTCATGACCGCGAATGGTTCATGCGCGCGATATTTCGCATCTTCCAAAAGAAAGAAAGCAGAAGATGGGTTAACTCAGCGCCATTCGTTTCGAAACATCGCCCGAGAAAGTTTCCGACGTAAAGAAAGTAAACGGTGGCAAATTAACGGAATGAGCTCGACCTTGCCTATTCTTACGAGCTGTGTCTGTTTTCGAGAATCTAATGATCCGAAGCAACATTTGAAGAAGCCTCGCTTTCGACCAAAAATCCTCCTCATCTCATTTGACAACGGATCAGACATTTCGTCATTTCGCCATCGGCGGCGCCTCGAGCGCTCTCGCGCCAAATTCACTCTAATGAAGGCTCGTTGCAGTCCACTTAATTACAGAAGAATCGAACCACTGTCCTGTCATTTCGCGGTGGCAGTTCCTTTATTTTCTTTGCTGCTCCTCCTGCGATGAGCCATTGCAGACATTTTCGACATTCGGCCGCGCTGCGTAACCAACGCGCGAATCAAGTAAAAAAAATGTAGGAACACTAAAACAAAACTAATAAAGCCATTTCCATAAAAAATATTATTGAAAATATAATTTTGTGAATAAAGTCCATGAAAGGACTAGAGGCACAATAAACATATCCCAAAAGGGGGGATACGGACTGTATCTGAGCCATTGGCGGACATTTTAAACAAATTGGAGATGCTATTTATTCACATGGCATCAAATACATTTACGCTTTGCTTTCGTTGCATTGCTGAGCATGTGGTGCTCACAAAGAAACCTCAATTGGTGCTAATAAAGAGAGAGCGTTGTGAAAGGAGAAGAGGAGGCCGATTTTTGTGACTGAAAATTTAACATTAACTGTAGAAACATAAGAAACGCCGAATGAGATTTCCTCGTCAGTAAAGTAAACTTTGGAATCAGAATTTTCACTTTAAAAGGAGAATACTGTAGAAGACTCAAAATACTTGAGGTGATATCAAAACCTTGAAACTAAATAATATAAAATAAAAATGGATTAAGGAAAGGTGAACTTCTTTACACGATGAAGTCGTGCGGAAGATCCACAAAATTATTTTTAAAATAATAACGATTTTAAATTGTCGTCCATGTGATTCGTGCATGTACCAGTCACACAATTTCCGAGAACACGTTATCACGTATTCAATGCATTCCTTCCTAACATCCTATACTTCCATATATCAGGTATATTCCTTCATACATTCTCCTTTATTCCCACATCTTCTATACCACTCGAGCGTAAAATTCGCCGAATTGAATCAGCTCTTCTATTGAAACTCACATTTTCCTCCCAAACCTCTGCATCTCCTTTTCCACCCATATTTCAATATAACCAAAGCAATAAGTACACCTTTACCACTTGTAGCGATGCCTTAATTTCAATCCAAACCCATTCATTTTTTAGCTTTTTCTCCTTTTCTGCTACCCATTGAACTACACTGGTCGCCGTACTTCTTATATTGTTTGATAAATCCTTGTTACATTTTGAATTTATTTTCGAATGATAAAAAGGACGGTGGAAGCCTTAGGAAAGACCGGTGGAAACAGTGGAAGTCTTAGAAAGAAATCGCTAAATAAGGAAGGAGAAATGAAAATAGTGGCAATATTCGGTCAGGAAACTTCCCGATTAAAACATTCTTGGATGCAAAATTCTTGGATGCAAAATTCACGAGTTTAAGAGGAGAGAAGAAAGAACAAAGATCATCGAATTCTAAAGGGAGGGGAGAATGTAAAAATAAGGATTCCCGTAGCAATTCGTGTACTTCCGAATTAGCTTTGTAATAAGACGTGCCACACACTATAATAATAATTACTTCTATAATGGAAACAAGTTCACCCCAATTACATTCATTTTAATAATTATTACTCTTTACAAGTACACACAACCATTCCTTAATCGGAAAAATCCGAGTAGCCGGGATTCGAACCTTAGTGTTGGAAAGCTAGCACGCTAACCACTCCGCCATCGCGGCCGGTTATCAACGTCTGTACAAATAATCAGTTGTCACCTTCATTAATAAATGCCATCATTTCTCTCACTTTTATAATTAATAATATTTTTTAGAGTCAATCCCTAATTCCATTTATGTAGATTTCTTGGTGTTGAAGATGTCTAAGGAAAGGAAATAACAATGTTATCCTTGTAATAGGCATCTTGTATCTTGTAAAAGAAGTACAGTATTTCAATATCCTTTTCGTGCAGCCAATCATGTGATAAATGAGTCCGATTAGTGAAAGTGTCGATTATTCGAATTCCCCCCTTTTAATCGATAAAAGACAATTCGCGAATCGGCTCTTCAGATAAATAACAATTTCAGTAGTAAAGTGAGGATGCTGACGATTGAATTGGAATTGGCCGTCGAACTCAGAGCGGGATTCCGTTACTGAGCGGTGGTTATCAAAAGACATTCTGAAAACGGAATGCTTTAGACTGAGAGCTGCACTTTTGGTGATTTATAGAACGCAGATATCGGAAGATTGAATGCATTTGCTCGCTAAATGTTACGGTGTGAGCATGGTGGCGCAGAGCATAGTGCCGATATCGGAGCCACTCTAATTCCATCGGAACTCAGTCGTCGTTCAACGCTACTTTTGCGTTTTCTTCGCGCCTGAGAATAAATTTAGTTTGAATTAGCGAAAATCTGTTGTTTTAATTTATTTCTGCAAACCTAGTCAGATCGCAAGGAAATTTTTTCGAGCATTCCAATTTTTTATGAAATATTTCTTAAAACAGTGTGGGATACGACCCAATTTACCGAAATCCAACAAAATTCAAATGGATTTTCCAGTCGTTACCTTATATATTATTTCCTTATCCTTCTTCATAAGGGATGGATTTAATAAAAAAGAAAACGCCAGTACTAGGTGTATAAAGCTACTTTGACATGTTACCAGAATATGATAATAATAACAATTTCTTTAATAAAAATAAGTTAACCCCAATTACATCCATTTTAATTGTTGTTACTATTCACAAACACACACAACCATTCCCTAATCGGAAAATCCGATTGGCCGAGATTCGAACCCGCTAAAACGTTAGCACGCTAACCACTCCGTCACCGAGGCCGGGTATATACATACTTTGTAACTTATTACCAAAATAATTATAATTGATCGAATTATGATTAAAATCATCGAAAGACCGCATCCTTGAACATTTACCCGAGCTTTCTTCTTACTTTTGAAATAAGTGGAGCAAATCCTTCTCTATTGATGTTGTTTATTTTTGTTTTTCTTCGCAGTCGAACTTCACTAATAGACTTACGAAATATTTGGTTTGGGATTTCACATATTTTGAACGAATGGTTGTCGTTTGTAAATATTAATGAAAATGTTCGCGATCGAGAGAATGAGTTGAGTAAACTTCTACATCGGTGTAAATGGCTCACTGATGGTCGGTACTTGAGTGAACAATTTACAAGTCAAGATATTACTGCGATTGAGCTCAGCGTGTTTTATTCAAAATGTAAACTGATTGTAAACACATTTATTTTGAATGCAGAAAGTAAAGGGGGAATTGAGCTGCATGAAATAGCAATGGAGTTGTCCTTTAAACGTTGAGGAAGGCGATTTAAAAAACCGAAGAGCTGTAATTTGAATCTTTCTTCAGCACTTTCCATATTAAATATTTAATCAATAGTTTATATTTTGCAATAACTTTTGGATTTTCTTAAAATCACAGTTTTCCATTTTAATTAATTCTGCAAGTGGGCCGCTTGTATATTAAGAGGAATTTGATTGCATTCCAATAAATTTACCATATACATTGCATTACTTATGTATCTATTTGTGTGTTTTCCATTTATTTAAACTTCTTAACATTTCTTAATAAATAAATGCCCTTCATAAAACCCGTCCTAAGCTGGAATACTTGCATAAGCCAGAAAATTTACTTGGTACCTTGGGATTTTGTCTTACACAGGCTCTACTGTATAACTAATATAATAAGCAACCAGGAAAGGGTTAAGGTGACTTGGCACGATAAGGTGTGCACCTAGGAAAATTCCCAAGGAGAAACACATGAAAAAAGTCTAACGGAACCAGGAGTCGAACCTGGGTCTCCTAATTGCTGGTTGGTTTCTTTATCCATTGAGCTATTCCACCAGAACAATTAATTAATAATAATAACAATTCATTAATTAATAATATAATAAGGATGTGGTTTAAAAGGAGAATGAGATGTAAGAAGTTGATATTTTTAGACTATGAGGTATATTTAAGAAATAATGTTTTCATTGGGTTTCTTTAAACGTTTATGAAACCACATTTAGTTATTAAATTAATTGCTTGTTGCATTAAAAACTTGGCATCTCTCTCTTTTCAGATTTGAAAAGGGATTTCTCCATTTCGGCAGAGCATTATTGTGATGCAAAAGAGAACCGAAACTGTAAATTTGCACATAGTTATAGATTCTTCAATTGAACAAATTGGTTTGGTCCTCAACATTGGTGAGTACACTGTAAATAAATATATAATTTTTATTAAGCTAAAATAATTGATAAGATGGAATTATTTAATTTTCTACTCTATAAGACATAAATAAGTTTTGAATCACTAAAAAATACTTGAGTAAGCCAGAAAATGTACATGGTTCTTTGTGCTTTCGTCCTTATATTTACATTTACATAGGTTTGACCTTAAACATAGGTTTGACTGTATTTGTTTCAATACATTCTCTAATTGGCACACACAGATGTACAATGCAATATTAATTCGTTGGCCGATGGGAGAGAAGGTCTTAACCTTGCTGCGTCTGATTTTCGAGGACTGCCGTAAGAGCAACGGATTGCCTTTGCGCTATTTCAAGGAGTGTATTAGGGTCGAGTGTCCGATCAAATATCCTAAAGTGGCGAAACTGCATTCCATGGACAAATTCCTTCTATTCCAAGGAAGGAGGCCGCCGAAATAAGAAAGAAAGACGGACTTTTGATTCTTTATTTTCTTATTTCTTAGATCCGCTAACATATATGAAATTCTTCAGATGCCTCGGTAATCAGCAAACAAGAATTAGCAGCGAATAGAACTTCTCGCTGGAAGAGCGCTATTCGTAGGTCCCTCTCCTTGTGCAAACTTCGTCCGTTTATCTAAGGAAAGGGATTTGCAAGAGCGCTTATGAAAGCAGTGCCTCTTCCCGGATTATGAAACGAATCGCATTGCATTTGCCGAAGAGAGAGGCGACAGAGATTCGGTCAGAAAGAAGGAATGTCGGGATGAGTGCGCAATCCATTCCCAAATAAAAAAAAAATCGAATTAAACTCGAAAGAAGAGAAGCATTTCCTTTAGGTGGCGCCGATGTGACGTGCTTTTGGTAGACAACGAAAGATGTAAGGAAAAGGGAGAGCATATCTGAAGAAGGAGCTTTTTTACTTACAATAGTACCTTTATGTCGACAATCTATTGTGAATAATGTAAATTATAACCCATCTTTATAATATGATCTATATATTTGGAAGTTTCTAAGAGTGCCATTTTCACGATAGTGTCAAGAGAATCTTGTTAAATGATCTGAAATTATATTTATCGGTAGAGCTAATTCAAGTATGATCAAACTACATAATTATGCTGTCTCAATGAGGAATAGACATTCTACGATAATTATAATTATATTCAAATTTAAGCTCCCGGAGTTTCCTACTCTTGGAATGGAAAATTAAAAAAAATGCACAAAATAATTTTTCTACATTTTTCTGGACGATTATACGAATATATTATCATCTACTGTTTTTCTACTCTAACTTCACTGAAGGTAAACAGTATATAAAACTACCCGTCGAATTTCAAGAATTAATTATTGAGCACAACTGAAAAAATCTTGAGGACGCATGTCTTAATAATAAACTCCTTTATTGCGGTATTGTTAATTTCAATCATATGAATTAAATATTCAAACTTAAAAACTATGTGGCACCGCTCGGCATTGAGTTCATGTGGCCTTTTACAGTTTCACATAATCATTGTTGATATTCACATAGCAAATTTTGTCATAATATTACGTATATATTTTAAGAAACCATCACCGGCATCTTGCCATCGAAAGAAGATGTTCTCAAGCTTCCTACAGATAACATCAGAACTCTTAATATGTTTCCTCTTCAAAAATGGATATCAGAAGAAAAAGATTTATGATTTTCTTCTTGAGAATTGAGTGAATTTCCAATTGCGAGAATACGGAAGATCATAGGAATTGCAAGTCGGTCGTAATGGGAAGAAAGAAAGGGTCCTTAGAAAGTCGATCGTCCGAGACATGCGATGTTGTGTCGAGAGCACTTTCTCCGCATCTCTTTTTTTAATCTTTTGGGAGAACTGTACCGATATGAAAGGCACGAAAGAAGTGAAAGCAATTCAGTGCATCTTCATTTGAAGATGCCACTGTGACGTGGGAAAATTCTCCCCGATCATCATTTGAAGAGACTTTTACTTTCCACTTACGTCACTTGCACCTAAATGCGCTTTCCTTTACATAGTTATCTTTTTAGTTGTCGCAACGATTGCGTGACAAACACTATCCTCGTGGATTTACACTTCTCTCACTTTTTCTTTAGAAAGCCGTCAGTTTCCTTTGACACTTGAATTAAACTCATTTAAACGTGAATTTGAATGTGACGGAGGTCCGGAGACCCTCTGGACAGTGGTGCGATTTTTCAAACCACATTAGCCATTTCAGACGTCCATTTACTCACTTTCCGACGCATATGGGCGTATTTAAATAATTATCTGTCTTTATCTTGTACTTGAAGTGAAAACGAATGGGGAAGTATTCTACCTAGGTTTTCTTACCATTCGTTTGGTACAGTGTAGAGAAATATCAGTAAAGAAGGGTGCAATAATATTATTAATAATTATTAAGGAATATAATTACTTATTATTAATAATGTCTCTAATTAATTTACATTTACTGATATAAATACATTGCGAACATGATCGTGCATATGATTTGCAACACTTGAAAGAGAATCTCCGACTGAGCACAAAAAGAGTTTCATTAATCGGAACACTGGAAAAAAGGCCGAACACACCAAAAGAAACCAGTGTTTCAGAGTCTTTCAGGTTCAGATTTGAAATCGTATTTATACAATCAAAGGAATTTGTTACAGAATTTTGATCAGTGAAAGGTAAACTCTCCTACACCTACATCCACATAAATAACATGCAAGCCGCCTTTCGGAGAAACACCAAGCGTTCGAATTACCTCTTTAGCTCGTGGTTGTTGCGTATCGTTCGCGGAAAGAATGAGTTCCCAAAACGACTTCTCCTCGCATCGATTTCTCTTATTTTATGCTCATTATCGGATCGGCCGAAGTAGCAGAAGGGGGTCGCATAATACCGATTATATCCTCCGCTAATGTACTTTCTCCGAATAAATCAAGCAATCGCGGTCTCCTTTCTTTCGAGGATTCCCCACCTGCGTCTGAGAGCATTTGCGTGATGCTTGCTTTTCTATCGAAGCACTTTTTAAGAAATCGAATTGCATTGCGCTGCACTTGGGCCCCATATTCTCGCCGCTTATTCCAGACGGGGCCTGACTAAGGTGTAATAATATCGCTCTGTAACCTTTCCATAAACATCTACCCACAGTGCGCCTTGGAAAGAAATAATTTAGATAGTGAAATAAACTCTTAAAAAACATCATGATAAGTATTATTTTACTTGTTGTCCTTACAGCTATGTAGGAATTAGCGATTTCTTTTTGTTGTAATGTCTCACCCGTGGATGCATACACCCATGATTAAGTACCACTGGCCTGTATTTAGGGATACATCTACATCTACTTAAGGGATAGAGTGTATATAAGAATTTTATAGTAAATTCTATGATGAGATTGCCGTCTTCAATATCTTCTAAAATCTACGTGTGATAAGAAAGGAAAATTTATCAATCGCATTCTATAATATAGAAAAGATATTTGTTTGGTGAATTATTAATTTACTCGATCATCCTCCTCAATTGAGCTCGACTTAATTATCTCGACTCAGTTGATCAAAAATAACGTTTCTCTTTTTCTCAATATCTAATAGAGGACGTTACTTCGTAAGAAGAGTTTTATTCCCATTAACGCTGATGAAGAAGAGTAAATGATAGTGCTGAAGGAGACAATCGCGTAGTGATCACGTGACACTCGCAACGGAAAATGTAAGGAAATAAGTGATAGATAGTGATAGAAGTAGTGATAGTCCTGGCTTAAAAGGTTGGTTTAAAACCAACTAGGATAGAGATTAAAAACCGCAGTATGACTTTAATTTATTAATAATAATGTACAAAGATGTCAGTACAAGAATGGATATTATGAAGGAATGTTCAACGCAACTGAAGGGTAGAGAAAAGTTTTCTTCATCGTCATTGCATAGATTTCTGCAGAGCGCTAATCTTATTGATGTTCACCGGGGCTTTCTTTCTTATCTATGTGATTCTGCTCGGCTACCTGCTCTCCTTTAACTCCTAAATTCTTACAAAGACGCACTCTTTCGAAACTCCAAGAACTGTCCCCTCCTTTTGACGTCTTGCTGACTTTTCAAAAGCTTTTCTAAGCCTCGCGAGAATGTTATACTTCAAAGGAAAAGAAGGCAATTTCCTTGAACTTTCGAGTCTCGGGTTTAGTAAAAATTATTTTTCTCTTGTCCGCGAAATCCGGACAGCCCGAATCGCCATTGGGATAGCCGGAGTTCCGGAATCTGCAATGTATTTCGAGTATGTAAATCTCTTCCCCGGAGTTCCAGGTCAGCGGCCATATATCTTGTTCAGAAAAGCAACCCATTGCTCCATTTGGCGCTTTCTCCATGAATAATGTAAAAGTAACCGAGATTTATATATTGCACCTCAGCGTAACCCACAAGATCTTAAATTTTCTGCCGAAAAGTTAGGATCGTATTCAGTGCTAGCAAATAAACCGAAAATCATCAAAATCTAAAATTTACCGAGTTCATGTAGACTGTTTTCAAGGATCCGTAAAGTTTAAAAGATAATTATTACTGGAGTGCAACAAGATTGTGAATATTATTATATAATAGGAAAGTAAAGGAATTTGACGTTAACTTAACAGTGAGTGGCCAACTAATATTCCGGTCTCAAAATTTATTTTGTATCTCAATTTCCAATCTCTTATTTACTATAACTAGAAAAAAGTTTACTATAACTAGTTGATTAAATCAACTAGTTATAGTAAACATATCAACTATAACTAGTCGATTAAATCAACTAGTATAGTAAATAAGAGATAGAGTAAATCGACTACTCGTTGATTTACTCAATTAACTATTTTTGTTAGTAGGTGAGAATTTTAATGTTTTAGATTTTTTGAAGGTTTTAATAATTACTAAAAATCATTTAAAAAACATTATAATCCTATTTTTGAGGATTTTTTAGGACAGAGATAATCTTTCCTGGTCATTCAGGGAATTATTAGTGAACTTTAGAATTATAAATCTTACGTTCGTTTTGTCGCAATCTGCAACTATACGCAGTGAATAATTTAAATTTTAGAATAGATTTATTTTTTGTATATAAACTGTATTCGAGTGAAATTGTTTAAAATAAAGTGGATCATGCATGATTCAACGATTATATTATGCATATCATGCATAATACAACGATTTATATAGTTAGCCATCACAATATTGACAAAATTGTACTGTTCACAAACTCCGTAAAATGATTGGATAAGCTAAATCGAAACTGGAGATAAGATTACGGAGTGTAATTTATGCACGAGGGAATGCTTTGCTTTCAATACATCACAAGCTTTTTAGGTTTATTTTCTTAAAAAGTATATAGCGTTGCATGACTTGATCATTAAACAGTTGTTATTTAACGAGGAAACAAAATGTTCAAACAAAAAAAGGCAGAATTCATAAATATGAAGAAGAAGCTTTGAGTCACGTGAGATTATCACCGTGGAACGATGTTTACTCGAAAGAATGCACGTGGGAATTAGCCAAAGGATAATTATAAAACAGCAAACATGAATGGTGAATTGCCAGAGAGCATTGCTTTAACCCTTGAATAACATTTTCATTCGTTATTTAACGAGGAAATATGTATTTGATGTTCTGAGGGTATTTTCTCTTTTTATGAGAGGTATCTAAAGAGTGGAAGAGGCAAGTATTGTGACTGAAAATGAACGGCGACTGTGACATAACAGATTAGAAATGAAGATCGCGAAAGAAAACTACATTGGTGATATTAAATCCTTTAAAATATATTCTTTTTCAGTTACTACTGATTTTAGAAAGGTGATTGAGCTCTGATTGGGGCTCCTTGTAACTAATTCCATTGGCCATTGCAACGATTACTTTGATTGAAATAAGTGAAAATAATAATTTCCGAATCAATACTATTACTGTAGATTATTCAGAAACTATTGGGTGATTTAGATTAGCTCTTCTCGATTTTCTGTGAATGGCATTTGGAATTGTTTAAGTACTCTAGAAAACAGATAGTTAGCGTACGTATTTTAACAGGGAACACTTTTGCTATCTTTAGATCAAATACTGGTTTTAGGACACTGATATCTGTCAGTATATATCTTCATGAATATGGAAGATTGCACTGTAGAACCTGATGCTATTTCATCATCGAAAATGTAAAATTACCGCAGAAACAGCTAAAAAAAATATGAATTGTTTACGCTGAAAGTTCTGCAGCATTGCTTTAGAATTGTACAGTACTATCACTACACCGCAAAATGATTTTTGCATATATCGAGAATAAAAAACTTTTACAATATTTTCGAGATATTTTCATTTAATTTCTGAAGATGGAACTAACGCAATCGCTCCCGGTGATACCGCATCCACTCCGACGCCAGCTGTGGTGTATGTTATTGGTATTAGCCCACTAGCGCTCCAACCCAAAGTTCCCGGGTTCGAATCCCGGCTAGTCGGATTTTTCCGGTTAGGAAATGTTCATGTGTGTTCGTCCTTTGTTATTGCTTGAAACCCACCACTGTAATGGTCCAGTAAATGGATGTTTGCGTGGGTATTTGGATATAAATACATCCAGATCGAACTCCAGAAGTATTGTATGGCAATATAGGAAGGGCGATGCGATGGGATTCCAGGGTTATGTAAGGGATAAATTTACTCAGTGGGTTAATAATAGCCGTGATGTGGAAGGAATGTGGTGCGGTTTTAAGGATATACTATTACAAGCGATCCAGTTATTTGTGCCCTCCAAAAAAACTTAAAAATAATCCCGATCCGGAATATTACGATAAAAACATACGTAGACTCAAAAGAAAGGTTAGAAATGCTCATAAATATAGAGAAAATGGAAATAATAGTCAAATAAAGTATAAAAACTTGGTGAAGGAACTAAATTCAGCTAAGCGTGATGCTAAAGACAAATTTTTGGAAAACATTCTCGAGAAAAAACGTTCAAATGACTTTTTCAAATATCTTCGTAGGGGTAAGGACAATGCTCGGAACATATCCATCATTCGAGATGAAAATGGAGAGCAAATATTTGATAACAGAGAAAAAGCAGATATTTTAAATAAATGGTTCGGCAGCGTATATCAAAAGCCAAAGCAAGGAGATCATAGCGGAATACTTAGAGTTGCGGACAGAAATATAGAACCCACATCACAAAAGCCTATTATCATTAGTAGTAAAGATATTTACGAAAAGGTTATGAAGTTGGGAAATAATAAATCAAAGGGAACAGATGATATAGCTGGGGAAGCTCTAAAGCTAGGATCGACAGAGATAGTGCAATACCTAAAATTAATCTTTAATGCCTCGCTGAACAATTACTGCTTACCAACAGATTGGAAAACAGCCATAGTTATACCAATCCACAAGGATGGCGATCGGTCACAGCCAAAAAATTATAGGCCAGTTAGTTTAACTTCTGTAGTTTGTAAGTTAATGGAGAAGATCATTGCGGATTACCTTAGAAAATTCTGGAATGAGAGCAATTGGCTTAATAACTGCCAACATGGATTTAGGAAAGGGTATTCATGCGAAACACAACTTTTGGGACTTAATCAAGACATAGTGGAGGCGATAGACAATAAAGATACGGTTGATGCTATTATAATCGATTTTGCCAAAGCTTTTGACACAGTCCCGCATCACATACTCATAGCCAAATTGGAGAAATTAGACATTGACCGAAGATTAGTCGTTTGGATTAAAAATTTTCTTAGTGACAGGACTCAAAAGGTAAGAATCGATGGTAGATATTCTGAAGTTATAGAAGTAACGTCGGGAATTCCGCAAGGGAGTGTAATAGGACCCTTACTTTTTCTCATATATGTGAACGATCTACCTATGAGCATCAAATCTAATATTCGTTTGTTTGCAGATGACTGCATATTATATAGAAGGATTAGGAACAACGAAGATAGGGAAGTACTACAGGAAGATTTAATTTCGTTAGAAGAATGGGTGAGAAAAAACAGAATGAGCATTAACACAAGCAAGAGTAGGTCCATCACCTTTTCAAAAAAGAAATCGCCGTATTCCCACAATTACCGTCTGAACGGTGAATTAATAAAATCTTCCGATCGCTGCAAGTACTTAGGAGTCACATTTGATAAAAACCTAAGCTGGGAAAAACACATCAATTTAATAGTAGCGAAGGCGTTTAAAATGTTACACTACGTGATGAGGAACTTGAAGGGCAGTAGCAGGAAAGTAAAAGAAAAGGGATACATATCACTAGTGAGACCAATTCTTGAGTATGCGACGACCGTGTGGGATCCGTATCAATGTTGTCGAATAAAGAAAATAGAAAAAGTTCAAAGAAAAGCGGCGCGATACGTAATGGGCAAATTTGGAAAAACCGATAGTGTAACAGAAATGTTAAGGACTCTTGGATGGGATACATTAGAAAAAAGAAGAAAAATAAATAGGCTAGGTTGTATTTACAATACTGTTTCAGGTACTGAAGGGTGGGAAGCTTTTCAGAATTCAATTGAGAAACCGCAATTCCTCGGGAAAGATAGTCATGAATTTAAAATCAAACCTCGACGGCAAAGAACCGATCTAGCCAAG
This sequence comes from Ladona fulva, assembly GCA_000376725.2. Lineage (NCBI taxonomy): Eukaryota > Metazoa > Arthropoda > Insecta > Odonata > Libellulidae > Ladona > Ladona fulva. Next base: position 240,474 of record KZ308444.1, read on the forward strand.
TATTCTTTTCTCAATAGAGGTATTGTTGAATGGAATAAGTTACCTGGATCACTCTTAAAGCCCTTACCTAAAAATGTAAAAACTTTCAAAAATAAATGTTTCAATGTACTGTAGTATTTAGGGCATTGTAGTGATATATCTATGTAGTAATTTAGGGACTTCTGGAGGAAGTAGGGGATTGCCTGGCAGGGCGATGTACGGCGGGGTTCTACCCCGGGACCGCTACGGTAACCGAGAATGCCTGCCATGAACTCCGAAAAATCCAGTAATAGCTTTTTACTTACTTATTGTGTCTATTGGGTGTTTATATTTCTATTGTGTAATTATTGTATGTATGAATGTATTTTAGGTATAAAACTGCCACCAGGCTTCCAGCCTAACCGCAGATATTGTGACGATTAAACGATAAATAAATAAATAACTTATCTCAACGAGGCGGATACACGCGAATGTTTTAAACTTTCTTTTTATCGAGAGGAATGGTTTTCATTGGAAACAGAAGAGTGGGTTCAACAAAAATGTCATTGGTTAATTCAGTTTATTCTTGCTTCAGCTTTAAATTCTCCCTCTTATTTTATAGCTAAAAGGTTAAATTCCCAATTCAAGATTCTCTTACTCCTGTAAAACATTACTAAATATGCTTCAGAAAATGTACTCGACCTCTTCCTAATTAACTTTCCTGAGCGTATTTCGAATGACGAGAGGCTTGGCGACCATGAAGTTTTCATAGTATCATAGACTTCGATGTAAAATTAAACAAGCATAAAAAACTGAAACGTTAAATTCATCTCTTTTTCCAAAGCGAATTTCGAAGCACAAGCACAAGAAGCACAAGAAAGCGAAATCCGACACCAAGCATGCTATGCGTAACGCCCTCCGCAATTTTCAGGAAAAATGTCTTAGGTAATGCTTAGAAGAGGACCCAAAAGCTTTCCGGTCCTACGTTAGAGATGTGCAGGGAAAGATAGAAAAGGTAAGCTCTTTATGAGATAGCAACAGAAATATGACTTTTGCTGTGAAGGGGAAAGCGAATATCCTAAATATCTTTTATCAAAGCGTATTCACGGGCGATAGTTGCAGAGATACCCTTCCGGAGATTAATACACTTACGTCGCACAATGGGCTAGAATCGATAAAAGTTGGCCAATAGTACAAATTGGTGTTTTTGAGCGAGGACTTTGAAACTTCACATTGCTACTCTTTAATAAATCCTGCATTCAACGATGCAAGTCATTTACGTCAACTCCTACTCCATGCATTTTTCGAAATTCTTCAACTTCAAACTGATGCTGAACCCAAATGAGGAAAGTCATCGGGTAAAATATAATGACATGCTAGATATTCTATTCATGCTAGATCTCTCCTTTATTCTTTATTATAGTCGATCTTAATGACCACGGTAGAATATTTGCATACTTTATGTGAAAACATGGCGGACCTTTATTTTAGAGCAAATTTTTAGATAAAGCGAGGAAAATGGTGGAAACAGACATAGATAGACACGGACTGACTTATACCACGGTATTTCTTGAAGCTTTCTAAAGAGGAATCTGGAAGAAAATCTTGCGATCGTTCTTGCTGCCGATAATTAAACGAACTTTTCGAACTCGCTGCGCGGCCGCCCTCCAGGACGATACCGAAGCGTTGAAGACGACGAAGTGTTGAAGAAGAAGAAGTGTTGAAAGCGTCGCCCCTTATCTCAAAATTATATTTACCAAGTCCATGTCTTTATTGGGACAAAATGGAAATGGAGAGTCCCATGTTCCATTTACCCTGGCCTGCATTTTGTAGATATTACGATTACACGATGTAATATATTTTAAACTAAAACATGATATAATATGCATTCCTGTTTAGATTTGCCATCCATATTTAAGAAACGATTTTTTTATTCTTATCTAATATGTTCAAGCTCTACTTTGAGGAACAGTGCCATAGTAATGAAGTAGGGAGAAACACTTCGACATTTCCTAAATTACTAAGAGTTTGTCCGTTTTTCTTTAGTTCTGTATTCTCGTTATCCCAGGAAATTATCTTTTACCGAAGAGAATCGAATTCATCGAAAGAAATTGCTTATGGAAAACCTGATGGGTTAAAATCGATGTAATCGCGTGTAAATGTTGATTTCAAAGTGGGATGTTTTCAAATAGTCTGTTCGGATGTTTTCCTAATGAATGGGGTTTTATTAGAAAAGAAGGAATTTCCCAGTGGGCGATTGATTTCCTTTCGAAATATATCAAAATGTAAATGGAAATCCTTTCAACAGGAAGTAATCCATTGAATGACTTTCGCTTTAATTCCACCTCTCGAGTGAAATTCGACTATCAAACGGAAACATCCGTCGGTGGTAATGAGCAACAGACCCTCGATAGTTGCTGATGCAAATGGCCACGAAAGTCACGGAAGACTTGTCTTATATCTAATCTTATATCTACATCTACATAAATACACTGCTAATCGCCTTTCGGCGTGTGGCAGGAGGTATAAAAAAGCTGTTTTGTTTTCATTGTCTTTTTCATATCACAATTCATGCTATCGAAGTAATATCAACTCGAAGATGAAAATATACTGTCTGCAATTACAGTGAAAGATTACATTCCATTATTGGTTTCATTATGAAGTTAGAATTTTACGAATGAGTCTTCCGTTTGGTTTAGCCGAAATTGAAATTCTCGAAAATTATTCGGAAGCTCAGTGGTAATGTGAAAGGGCGTTCTTTCGCCTCTTTTCAATTGTATTCCTTCCGGAATTGCTTCTGACGAATCACACTTTCTCAATATTTACATCCTTCATTTATATGAATCGAAAACTGGATTCGTCCTTCAAATCCAGAGGGAGTCGATATATTATTTCTTTCTTTTCACCGTCGGTGTCCATTCTCAGAAATCACGCCATTGAAGCGAGAAGTAAATATTTGGAGATGATAATAAAAAAAGCTGAAATAGTATTAATACTTTATTATCATACCATTACTGTAAGAAAACCCATTCCATCTCGCAAATAAAGGGGTGAAGTCAAATTGAATATTTGCTGTTTATTAATGCATCGCTAATCATCTTAAGTCGCTCGCAAATAAAGGAATGCAAGGTATGTTACGAATTACCCGAACTCGCAAAAACCTTTCCTTGATGACTTAACACATTCATCTAAAAAACATTGATTACATCAATATTCATCGCCGAATACACGGATTGCCACCTGAATTGATCGATTTAATTTCGAAATAACTGCGAGGATTTCCGATAAATGTTAACAAAACTAATTTAAGGTCGACAAAGAAGAGACCCACGTCGCGGGAAAACACCCGCAGCGAATAAAATGTGAAAACACTGAAAGAAGAACGCAAAATCCAAACAAAAAGGAAAGGAAAAATATGAAAAAATAGAAAGAGAAGGGTTTTAGGAAGGAAATAAAATGTTTGTGAGGGAGGGGCAGTTATTGGAAGAGAAGATTGAGAGTGAATACGTGAGAGGAAACGAAAGGATTAAAATGAATATGCATGAGGAGGATTAGAAGGGAATCCACAGCTTCAAAATGCAATTAAATAGGAAATCCCACTGCGGAATTAAATGTGCTCTGATCTCCTTCGTGATTGTGCATATCGAAAAATATGCCACAGCAATGAGTTTCTTCTTAATACCTTGTGCAACTAAAAGAGTCCCTTCGTTAAAGGCGCATACATTCTCATTAAATATCCTTTTTAAAGATTCAAGTTCTCGGACATCGTGTAAGTTAGGCTTCTCAAGTGCAAATTTTATTTCCAATGCATATGTATCTCAAATTCTGCAACGCTGTGAACCATATTCATGTCAGTTTGGCTTATTTTCTTGCGTGTCGAAGCACATCGAGTCCAGTACTTGGATTTCTGTCTTCGATAGAAAAAATTTACCGTTGGTCCGGTAAAGTATCATATATATATAAAGCAAATGTCTGTCCGTCCGGCCGTCTGTTCATCTTCCCCCTATTTATCTCAGAACCGGCTTGATTTAGAGACCTGAAACAAACTGCATTGTGTTTCAGCGATGCTGAAACCCCCAGGAAAATTATTTTCTTCTCTGTAAAGGCCCGGGTTCGAACCCAGGAGCACAAAATTCGTTTCCATAAGAGATGTACGTAAATTACGTTTTCATGACTTGCAGAGGTCGTTTCTTTTACAAAATTGAATTAGAAACAATGGTCCTACGAAATCAAGAGAAGTGTCAAAAGAAAGGAAAATGGTCATAAAATCTTATTTTAGTCGTGAATCATTCATATAACTTCGAAATTGCGAGGATTTTGATAAAATACACGGAAATTTTGTAAAATATTTGCGAAATAAACAACCCATCCCTTTGACGACTAAAGCCATTGTTGAATGTTGATTTCATGAATTATCCCTTATAAGTGCACGGGGATAATCAGTTCTTATAATTTTTATAAGAAATTTACGTAAAGTAGGCTTTCATGACTTTAAAACAGTAGAATAAANATATATAAACAGAAAATCTATTCTTGGGCAGAAGGTAAATTATTATAAGGGAGGATCTAGACACTGAGCAGTTATCTCAATTCTAGAAAATGAAAGATCCTATTAATGGCTGTTTTCGATTAAAGGGGATGAATGATTGAAAGGGATGAAATTTCCTACAGCATGTTTTTATTTTAAAATGAGACATAATTATATGTATTCGTATTTTGTACAAAATTTTTACATTGATTAAATGGAAGTTGGGGCATTGCTATACTCCCAATTTCGCCCATTAAAGACGTTTGTTCTGCATTGTATACGGCTCTGAAAAATTAAATTTAAACATTCAGTACAATTTGAGAATACATTTTTTTACTGTAATCAAAATACCACGTATTCTTGGCCTTTAGTGACCCGAGAATTCTGGAAAACTCTCAAGACTCTAAAAGGGGCAACTTTATGAAGGCGTTTCGAACATTTGGTAATAGAATTTAAAATTGGTCAGTGATGTCTGGTATCACCAAACGAGCAAACGTGCAGTTATACGTGAGTAAGGTGAAGGTTTCTCGGCCTGACACAGAGATGGCGTTCCAATCAGCGAAAATTTATGATCCCTGCCTGAGCGCAGGTGTCATTAGTTTGTAAGAGAAGTTTCAACTTGTTCTCTCAAGTAGTTTGTTTACATGTATTGTTGCAGTAGACGTCTTTCGTTTGTGTGAAAATATCCATCTACGGCCCTCTCAACTTCTTTTTGTGAAGCGAAGCGCTTTCCAGAAAAAGATTTCTTCAAGTTTGGGAACAGATGGAAGGCTGAGGGTGCTAAATCAGGAGAATAGGGGGGATGGCCGAGCTAATCGTACCCCAAATCCCGTAGTTTTCCCATCGCCAACGCACCTTTGTGAGCAGGTGCATTGTCCTTGTGGAAGATGATTTTTTTCTTCTTCAAGCCAGACCTCTTCTCGTGAATTTTGACATCCAGCTGGTCAAGAAGGTTGGAGTAATATTCACCTGTCATTGTTCTACCTTTTTCAAGGTAATCAATTAACAGGATCCCTTTCGTATCCCAAAACACACCTTTCCGGCATATGCGATCGACTTCGCTTTCTTTGGCGCTGAACCACCGGCTTCCACCCACTGCTTCAACTGCTGTTTCGTTTCTGGCGTGTAGTGGTGGACCCATGTCTCATCCTTGGTGACAAATCGCCGCACAATATCAGTCGGTGCCCTCTTGAATTGTTCCAAATATTGCTGCGAAAATCGCTTGCGCATTTGCCTTTGATCGGCATTCAGCAAATGCGGCACCCACCTTGCGCAGAGCTTTCGCATCCCCAATTCTTTGTGCAAGATGTTTCGCACCCTTTCTTCCGATATCCCCACGGCCTCAGCTATCTCACTCACCTTCACTCGCCTATCGTCCAACACGATATCGTGCACCTTTTCGATGGTTTCCGGTGTGGTTGCGGTTTTTGGCCGTCCTTCACGTGGGTCATCTTCGAGGGATGTGCGACCACGTTTAAATTCAGATGCCCACTTTTTAACGGTTGACATTGAAGGACCTGAGTCCCCGTACACTTTTGTCAACTTTAGATGAATTCCCTTAGGAGTTAAGCCATCCCAAACGAAGAATTTTATGACCGCACGATATTCAAGTTTATCCATTTTAACGAAAAACACGAAATACGTCTACTGCAACAATACGTGTAAACAAACTACTTGAGAGAACAAGTTGAAACTTGTCTTACGAACTACACGTGCGCCCAGGTAGGGATCATACAATTTCGCTGATTAGAACGCCATCTCTGTATCAGGCCGAAAAAATTTCACCTATTCCTCGAAGAAAAGTGAAAATACTGAAGCTATACTTCCAATCGAAAATCAGCAATAATCAGTTTTTTTCCAGTAATTGGCTGTGTTCGTATCTTAGTATCGACTGTGTTAATGTAAAACTAAAGAAGGAAATAAGCGATAGAAAATATAAGCGGTGGAAGATATCCCAAATAAGGTTAGCAGGAAACTGTAGTGTTTCTCATGCTCTAGTAATTTACTCTTGGATGGAAATTAATGTTGAATGAAAGAAGATGTTATTTGCATTTGATAATATCTTCTAAATAATCTTGTATTCTTTCGTATATTTACTGTCTTTCGATTGGTTGTCAGCTTCGTTTAGAAAGCCGATGATTGGGATCAAACGTGTACAATGTAGAAAAATACTTCCCGAAAGGAGAAGACAAAACTGTGAGCTCAAATCCGAAGAATTTCCTCATTTGCGGATTTACAGTTAAGTCTTTGAAGTCTGAACTGTCAGTGTTACCGAAATAATTAATACGGTGCCTTAAAGTAAGTAGGTCAGTGACTCCTGGTGATAAAATTGACAGTAATGGACCTTTTTTGGCCTTATGCAATGCTGTCGTTTTAGAAAGGGTACAGGGATGAATTTTAACGTGCATCTATAGGCTTAGTTATTTGAAATGTACTCAAAGCTATATTATTTTTTGTAAAGGACGGTTTATGTAAGACGTGGGGAAGATTTCTTTCATTGGAAGGCTGCGTGTGTCATTCAGTCACGAAAGGATACATTAGGCCACACTTGAAAGCATCAGACCGCGTTGGAAATTGTCAGAGTGCGTTTGAAGACATCAGGCCGCATTTAAAGTCATCAGGCCGCATTTGAGTGGCGAAGTACAAATAGTTGAGCATCAAAATAATACAGAGAACATGAATTGAGTCTTTAAGTAAGTTTTGGTAAAATATTGTAAACTTAATTTATTATGTCTGGTATTGCAATGTATTCTCAAAATGGACTTTAACCATTGTTCACTTAGTGAACTAGTTAACTAAGAGTTAAAGTGAAGATATTCTCCTACATATGAGACGGCTTAGCATGGATATTAGATGTAATCCTCTCAACCATTATAATACTGGGTCCTTAAGTGAACATTAGAGAAAGTCCATTTTAAGCATACATTAAAATGCGGCCTTCGTGAGATTGCATGGTCGTGAATCCAATGTGCATTTGTAATGAACTAAAATTTTTCGAGGGGGCCTCCAATTCATTAATGCAATCTCAAAAGGCAAAATGGACGGGAAGAATCTTTCAAGACCGAGAATCGAACCCGGATCTCCCGCTGGCATGAGCTCCTACCAATTGAAGTATCTCTTAGAACTCACTCTGTTTTCCTTCTCGCAGTCAAACATCATTCCGAAGTTCATTTCCTTTTGTGAGATGTCATACTCAAACGTCACGTAATACTCTCCCACAGCAGCGTGAATAACGAGATGCATCGTAAATATTTCATGTAATCATTCCATTTAGAATATCTATCAATGGAGTCGCTCCTGATGTGATTTGGCTCACTCTTTCGTATCGATTTAGAGGATAGTTTCGAACCCGTTAGTTCCCTTGCTAACGACCATTCGCTCTGAATAATTAATTATTTAAATCAGATTTCTGTTTTATTAGCTTCCGTTTCCGCGTTATTTTCTCGGAGTTTGCGTCATTGTCGTAGGTTTAGTGGATTGAGGACGTCATTGTCGTTGGTTTGAGTGAAAGTCCAGTGGACAGTGGCCGCCACTGGCGTTTGAGCCACCTGGCGAGAGAGTGAGGAACAACGGAGTGGATTGCGGCGGATTCGAATGGCACAACTTCGCCGAAGTGTGGATTCCCAAATTGACAAAATATTGAGCATTTATAGCCTCCTGAGGACTCCCTAAATACGGCTATATCATCATTGAATTTCGACCGCTTAAATGAATAGGTTTACGTTTTACCGGATGACAAAGCGAATGTCTTTTGTTTTCTCTCTTTAAATCGCAAAATATAGTGAGTGGAACTGAAGTGAGAGATCACCCTAGAGATCAGTGCAGTGCTTACCTTTTGTGCCGTTTTGTATTCCTCAGACGATCTTGTCTTTATTTTGGCAGAACCGTAGCCATATCCTATCGAAATTGTGGTTTAACGTAAGTTAGTGTAAATATATTGGAGTCCTTTTCAGTAGTAACTTATCGTTTAAAAGGCACATTCAAGATCTAGTGGATTCAACTGATAGGACTTTGAGGCTATGCAACCGCGTTCTCAGTCAATCGACTGGGGTGGATTATTTCTCGCTCGTTCATCCATTACTTGAGTATTGTTGCACAGTATGGAATCCACATGAGAAGGGAGAATCTTGAGAGAAAGAACTCTTCTTGAAAGAAGAGAATCTTGCAGCTAGAACGAGTGATACTCAGAGTTAAGTTAAGGGAGATTATAGTTGCGATAGCAGAAATGATCAAAACACTCGGCTAGAAATCTCTTAAAGATAGCGAACCGAGTATAGGCAAAATTATCCCAGAAATTTTTAAGTACTGATTTGCACGACGAAATACGCGACATCATATTTCCCGTACTCAGCGAGCGCGATTTCCGAGACCAGAGATTTCCCTAGATTATAGCGAGAACTGGTCTCGTTTTCCTGATAATATTAAAAAGATCAATCAGGAAGCCGGCTGTTTATATGTTCGGTGTTTTCTCACCCCCTGCCATACGCCATACGGTGGCTTGCGGAGGACTAATGTAATTGTGAATTTAAAATGTTTGAAGCCTTTGCGGTAGAATTACAGTTTTCTCGGCATTATAAAAATTACATCATATTCTCCTAAAGTCTATGCTTACGATTAGCCTGAAATAGTCTACCGAAAAGGAATCCAAATTACTTTTAACATACGCTGTGGTCATTTGAATAAGTTATATCTTTGTGTGGGTATTTGTTATATCTCTTCATGATTAAAAGTGAGATAACAGGAGTTTATCAAAATGTTACGTCCACATTAGCCCTTAAATAGTAACAATTATTAGGACTTAATGTAATTCATAAAATTAGAAAAAGAAATGAACTAGAATAAAAAGAACTAAAAGAAAAAGAATTTCCAAAACCTATTTCTCTGATTTTTCTCACAGTATCAGACCGGTATATCTAACAGGGAGAATAGCATCGGCTACATTTTCTAAGAACGTTTTTTCTCTGAATATATTATGTGAATTTAGCGTTTGTTTAAATCTTCTCTCTTCTAGAGATTCCCCGTCCTGCGTTCTGAAGCATTTGAGTAACGCTCACTGATTTCCCAAGGAAGAATGGACTTGAAAAACGTCTGACGGGACCGGGAATCGAACCGGGGTCTCCCAATTGCCGGTCGGGTGCTCTGTCCGTTGAGCTATCCCAGCAGAACATTTCTCCAAGCCATTCGGGGGACTTTGTGGGCAAGGTCGTACCCGTACCCGTTTTCCTTTGCTCACTGATTTGTCGAAATAATTTGTAATTTTACTAAATCTCGAAAAGAGGACACAACACATCCGTACATTTGTAAGACCTCTAAAATAGCGGTCGCTTATCTTTCAAATACCTCAAGGACCACAATTCTGAATTCTTGAATCCATTAATATAAAGTATATTAAAAGGTACAGACGTATAAAAAATAATTATTGCTAAAGTTCCATATTATGAGCATGAAACTCACGTCGTCGCTCGTCTACCCTGTCTTGGTGAAACAAAAAGAATCGAAAGTTATGAAAGGTCTATAGTAAATATAAAATTGCGAGTGATTGCTTCAAATGTCATCAAAAGCTTTCCCCGGACCATCGGTGATCCACCGTTTCACGACCGCTGCTCTAAACACAGACACAGCGTTCGTGTGTACAAATATACTAGACTGGGTTTCATCCCGAAGAAAAAGGGTACGATTTATTTCATTTCAAATATCTTCCGTCAATAAACTTCTTCTTTAGTTATCAATCCTCGTATCTTTCTGCAGCAGCCTTCCAGTGGACTATATTTTCTGCTTTTTTGTTCAATTCCTAGTACCTAGTTGGTGTAATCAACATCTCACATTATCCAGCATTCTTCTATAACACCACTGCTTCATTTATTCGGCCTCCAATACATGCGTTGAGTAAAAATGTTGTTATATTTTAATATCCAGGCTGTATATTCAGCACTGATGTAATGATGACGAACGACAAGGTCCTGATTTCTAAATCGAAACTCCATATATCCAAGAGGCTGCCAAACTCCTCCAAACTTTGTCAATAGTGTCCCCCGTTTTGCAGACTCCACAATCACGAGGTCTTTATATTTGGAGAAAAAATTGATTTTTTTTAATATCGACGGAAATCATTCTCCTCGGCTATAAAGTTCAAATAACGCGATTTTTTCATGATGTTCTTTCGAAAAATGCGGGCATTTTAGAATCGCAATTGCATAATTGCGATTCTCCACCATAGTAATGTAGGGCGACCAAGCAAACAAGGAGCTCAAATTTGCAAAAGAGTATATTCTTCATCTCTTTAGTCAATTAGGTGGTCTTTTGTCTCCATCACAGAAAGACAAATTCATGAATGCTCTTATCATGCCTCACTTTGACTACGGTGATATCAGGATCTAACTGGAGAATTAGCTCTTAAATTACAAAGAGCACAAAACGCAACTGGGAAATTCATCTTTAACTTACGAAAATGTGATCACGTTTCTGAATCATATGAAAATATTATCATGGCTAAAGCTGGAATCTCATCTGCCGTTTATAATGTCATATACACACAGAAACACGAATATATTGCATCTGAATTTGTTGTTTTCTGTTCACATTTGTAACACGAGAGGTTGCAAAAATCTGCTTATTTCCCTACGGAGAAGACACTTTTCATTCATCATTGCTAGCTTTGGAATGCCCTTCCCATTGAAATCAAGCCTTTCAATACTGATAAGAGTAGTTCTTTTAAAAGCAACTGTCGCACATATCTTATGCACAACATTCTTTCGACTTATGCGGTCAAAGCGGCAAAAAGCAGAGGGTTTTACCCTTCTAAATTAATAAACACGGCGGCACCACAGTTCTTATAACATCATCACATTACCCATTTCTTTGACTCAATTTTCTCCGAAATTAATCACTACAAACTCACTCTCTTCCTTGTTCTTTCCTTAATAATAGTTGTTCTTAATACTTTTTCTTTATTTATATTTTAAATTTTATTATTATTTTCATAATTTGAAAAATAATATTTTCAATGTAATTCTATTTTTGTGATAAAATATTCCCTCGTAAGTTTCTATATCTGTATTACGAATATATAAGCTACTGTGTATCATTTTCTTTTTATCGTTTGGTTCGAATTAAAGAGCTGCTCATGTGATTATTTACTTCTAAGTGGGTAAACATTCTTAACGATTCTGTACCCAAACGTATGTATGTAATGTAACGTACTTATCATCATTTCTATATAATGGTTTTACTCACTGATAATGTAGTTTCTATGACGATGTGTTTCTCGCAAATGTAAATTGACTCGATGTTTCGTGACATTAAATATTTAGTTATATGGTTCTGTATGGCTTGCATATCTATGACTACTGTTTTTATTTTTTCTCGATTTTCATGACATTTAATATTTAAACTAGCAGAACCCACGGAAATATTTGCGCGTATGGTGTATTTAATATCTCCAAAAACTTTACTTATATTTTAAGAAACGTATCTTTACACAATAAGTAATTTCATTATGTCTGTTTTGAATTATCAAACATAATAAACGATTAATTTGATCAGATCTTTTTCTAAAACAATTAAAAATCTTTAAGTTCATCGTTATATCAATACTTTTTTATCTC
>KZ308444.1:253639-284528 GCA_000376725.2 Ladona fulva
TTTTTCTGATAATTTTTAAGTTCTTAATTTAAACCTTCGGATAACAGTATAGAAGGTACTGAAAATCAATTAATATTTTAAGCAATATCAATATACACAACTTTCGATATCTGGCATTTAATGCGTTTAGTTTCCCTGAAAACATTTAGAAGTAGTTTTGATTTAATGAGTAAGTATATTTTATAGCAAGTAGCCAACTTTACTTACATTCATTTACATCCCGGTTGGGTACAAACATTCCAAATATTGTCTAGAATCAAAGCGACATTCCTGATTTACACAGTTCTTGGTTTTAACCTTTGAACATCAAGGCTACTGTAAACCATCATTTATTTTTAAAAAAGTTAATTTCAATCTTAGATTGTTAAATTGTATAATAATTCGACCATCACTGTGAAGTAATTTTGATTTGAAAGCGTCAAATTTACTTACGCTTTTTGGATTCAGTTAATAATTCTTCAATGTTGAAATATTGATATGAGGAATTTCGTATTTTTTCACATATCCTTTCAAAGTTTCTTAAAAATTAATTCGGAATAATGTTTGAACCCAATGAGAGTAACTGAACCTCATTATTATCGCATAAACGTATTACTTTTATATTCTCAACGCAAAAAGTAACAGGCAATTTATTTGTAATTAGACTTGATTCTTTCCCGGCGAATATGGTGTATACATTCTTCACGGGTTACCAGCCGGGTTAAATTGGTGATTACCACTATCTGTAAATGCTTACGTTGCTATAAATAACGTTTGGTTGCTACAGACGCTTAAAGATATGCAATAGAAAACAACGTCATTCCCTCGCCCATTCTTTCTAAAGCTTGTTTATTCATCCGAGGCAACAATGACGGTTGCCGTAGCGAGTGCAGAAAAATCAGAAAATTTCCATTAAATTTCGAAATATAAGCAAAATTATTAAAAAAGCGTTCACTAAAACGTGTAAAGATGGCAAGAATAAGATTGGTTGCACATTTAACCTTCGAATGAACACAGTTTGATGGAAATCCGTTCAAATTTAGGTATTTTTATTAATGAAGAAAGAAAGCCTCGCACTCTCGAAAATGAAAAATCGCATGCAATCTTACGGAAACACATTTTAGTTCCGGGGTTCGACTCCGGGTCTTTTCGGGGATGAAATCAAGTATGCCGGGGTTTCCAGTAATTAGAAATCCAACGCAGTTTACCAAGTGTGTCTAAATCTAACCGTTTCTGAGATAGGGAGGGGGACGGACGGACGGGCACCATGGAAATTATATATAATATGATATGATACTTGTTTTTACATGACTGGTATATCTATGGTTACTACTATTGCCTTTGATCAGAATATGCGTAATATGTTATAAATGTTGATTATTGCTATTATATACGATTTTCTTACTTTTTAATTAATCCAATTATTACACATATTAACTATACTCTGTGTACTGTAACAACTTGACTATGCTTATTGATGTACCACATATATAACAGTATCTGTGTATTCTCTATTTTCCCTTTATTGCGCTGTTTCTACTGTATGTTATTAGCTGTTACTATCGGTAGTTTTTTCACACCTCCTTCTTTGTGGGTGTTTGCCTGCGGCGGATAATCGTTTCCTAAGACTCTCTAAGGTTTTTATAACTACGCATTGATTTTCCTTATTTCTTCAAAGTCAAAAATGTATTTATTATGAAAATGGGTTATATGGAAGAGGAGACATTTAGCTCAAGACCAGAGCCATTTTCTTGGCTCTAAAACAGAGCAACAAATGCATGCAGCACTGTCACACGCACAGAGAAAGAAATGCCTAAAATGGAAGAATGATTAAAGAAAGGTGAGCTAACTGTCTGGACGTCACAGGTACTTATTTCTAATAAGTGATGTGATAATGGGTATGTCTGGATGTTATTCACGTTCCACGAGCCAGGTGTAGTGGACACGGGAAAGACTAATGGGATGACAGGTGCTGAAGTGTTAAAGCCGAATGTAGTTGTAGACTACAGCGAGTCAACGGGGGTTGTAGACTTGAGTGACATGATTATAACCTTGATTGAATGCATCAGAAAGTGGAGAGATTGGTATAGGAAACTATTCTTTCGCCTTTTAAACATTTGCCTTCTCAATACTTATACCACACAATACTTATATACTTATACTTGTACAAAGTTAATACTGAGGAGGACATTGCATTGACCAAATTCCAGTTTAGTGTTGTGAGGGAACTTGTGACAACATTTGGGAGAGAGAGAAAGAAGGCTGGAGGAGGATTATCTGACGAAATGCCTTTTAGATTAACAGAGAGGCATTTCATTGATGCAATTGAAAAAGGGAAAAGTGCAAAAAGATGAATAGGAGACAATAATCACAGTGTGATTGCGATGCGGGGTTGTGAATAACTCCGTTTCAATTAGTACTACCACATGTAAAAGAAATATTAACTTTGGAAAAAGCCTGAAATATTTCGTATTTGCGCATTAGCATTAAATGTATCCTTTACATTTTAATTGTTACTATTTAAAAACAGTTTATTCACAGCATTAAAATAGCGTGGGTATAGAAGAGGGTGCTCTGCAACCCGCAATGCAGACGATATTAAATTACTCCGCGGATGCTGGTTGAAATAATTAGTAAATATATTTTTATTTTTTATAATATTCTGCAAAAACGGCATAATAGAGAAAGGGACAAAAGAATATTCAGCAGTAGGACGACATTTTCACGTTTATCGTTTAGCATTGAGAGCATGTAAAACTGAGAAAGAATACGTAAAGAGTTAAGGGAAGGTAAATTACTAAGCACGGAAGAGCCGAGCGAATACATCCTAAGGAATAACAGGTGTGAAAAATAACGACATGACTGGGACTCGAACCCAGGTCTCTCACTTTCCGGGCAGGTATTCTATTCTATTTCTCACACCTATTATTTCTTAATTTAATTATCTTTCATTACCTGCGGATTGATCAGCAAAATTACCATAGACTATAATAGGCTCATTTGGGTCTCTAAATGGGTTAATTGAACAGAGAAGAACGAATAGAGTTTGGGAAAAATTCTTGAAACTTGAAGCCCACGTTGAGAAAAATCGCTCTCAGAGACGGGGGGTGAAAAAACCCGCGAAAATACAACAGAAAGACAATGAAAGTAATGTACAATGAAACATGTCTCATTGTATGTACAATGAAAACGTCAAGTCATTGCTTATCGAATTCCCTGTTGGTGAGAAATTGTATAATAAGTCATATATAAACGTACAAAATTCCACCGTTTACAATGTTCAGTTAAAACTAGTTAATACGGATCTATCTTCATCACCAGGACTCATGTTGGCGATGAAAAAGGGAAAATTAGGCGAAAGCGGTGGAAGTCGATAAATTAAAAAAGGTTGATGAGTTATTTTAATATACATATGTTTCGTGTAGTTAAAAAGTTGTGAATAAATTTCTATTTTCACTGTAACTTATTGCAACAACATTCNAGTAAGATCTAGATAGAAGTTTGCAGGACACTAAAACTGACGTTTTTACTGCGCAACAATATATCCTCAACAAATCCAACGCAGGAACAACAGAAACGTGGTACTACTCCACAGTAAACACCTAGTACTGATATCTATTAGAGAAACGATGAATCACGTCGATACGCTCAGCACTGTAGACCCAGGACTCGAGTGAAACATTTTTTTGCTTTGGGTCCAAGTAACCCCCCAGGGCTTAAGTAGCCCCGGTTTACGGTAACACTTAGTTTAAACAAAAAATAACATAAAATAGCGAATAATACTCAATAAACAATTATGTACTCTGAGTTGCATTGGATGATTATTTATTCCTTTACTCCGCTAATATGTGAGATAAAAATGTCTTAGTAGGGTCTAAAATTACTGTGGAATAAGTTTATAACATTTAAAGCCGGAATATAACATGATAATAGCTAAAAGATCATAATAAGACTGCCGAATAGGCAACGCGACAGAATTCTTAGTGACCGTTGCGCTCAGCCGGACCATGCCGTGGGATCGAAAAGGCCATCGTAATCCCAGGGTAGCAGGTGAATCGAAACAGTTTCTTCACATTCTATATTACAAAACCTTAGACATTGACGTGGTATAAGAGACTTGATAGTTTGGCGCCGTTTTCCTAGTTGCTTTCCTCACTTTATCTCAAAAATTGTCCGAAAAAGGTGTCCGCCATTTTGTTGCGTCAAATGAGCAGAGGTCCATATTTGAACACAAAACTATAACGAATCAAAAGATCAGAAACCATACTAAAATATGGCATAATCGGTTTTTCCATCAGTTACATTTAATCACGTCTGCATCGCAGCAAACTTGAATGTTTTTCAGAAAAATCCGAGAACATTCTTTTCTGTGAAAATTTCCCAAGTTTGACACCCTGTATCTTTTAGACGCGCACAAATAACGAACAATAAAAGGCAGAACAACAAAACTCAATATTTTCTGAATACCTATGCGAAGTTTCACGTTCCTCACTCTAAAAAACCATTTTTGGCCTCTTGGCCAGCTCTTTTCGATTCTAGCCCACTGTGCGCTGTTAAGTGCCGCAGGCAATCTAACATCGGAGCAACTCTATATTGTCATCTCTGGCAAATATATGTAGTTTACTGCAGCTTTGATGCCACGGAGAATGTCAGTATGTGTTCTCTTATATTAATCATTATGAATTTGGTGTTGATTATTATAGATAAGCTAGCCGAACTTCCCTTAAATCTCTACAGGGAAATGAAAATATATTAATACAATACAAACTGCGACGTAATGGACTATCTAGAGTAGACTAGAAAGTTTATGTAACTAATAATAGAATAATAAGGAGTAACGCATATTTTCGCATCATTATCAGTGAGACCGCGTTGACGGACAAACAAACAAACTTTGAATATACCTGTGTAATATGCAAACGAAGGATTTAAGCTGAAAATAGGAATCGAAAATACAGAAATTGACCAAATGAAGCCCTAAAAATGGAAATCCACTTGGTAAGCTTAGCATTCAACACATCAATGTTTTCGCGCTTGATTTTTGCTAAAAATCGCGTTAAATTCCTCGAGAGTCTCCCATTTCTGCCCCTGCGATAATAATCGTCTTAATTTCTTACCTCCTTCATCTTCAAAAAGGGTCAATTAACTGTCCCCCCTAACTCAAGCTGATTAAGAAAGTCTACTTTTGCTCGTAAATTGACCCGGAGATGATGCCGTAAACACAAAATGTTTAAATTGCCTAACCTTTGCAAAGCCTATCATTAATTGTTACCTTCAATCGGTCTAAATTCGCCGAGTATTCTTATGGGAAAATGCGTAAGCTCGAATTCAACAATCGGCTTGGTCGTCATGGGGACCGGATGTTTACAGCCTCAGAATTTCTCAAATATGTTCGTCTTGTTTATCTGAATTCCCGCTATTTCGAATCGAAAGCAATATTCCTCGACAAGAATAAAAGTTTTCATTAAATTTCCTTTCTTTTCATTTTCTTTATTTTTTATTAATTTCTTTCTTTAGGTGCTTGTCTCAATTTTGTACAGCAATTGTTTTAATTGAAGAAAAAAAGAAACCCTGCAAGCGACGAAAGTGAACTCTGCGTGTATTTCTATGGTTTCGATGGTTTGGCTCGTCTGGGATCGAACAGGGGACACTTAGGTGAATATAAGGTATCTATTGTATGTCCGGGGAAAACAATTAACAATCTTCAAAGTTTGAAACCTGTACAAAATCTTGTTCTCGTGTTTTAGAGGATCACATACTTACACACAAACTTTCTACAGTATTCATATCCTTATATAAGTACTTAATTTCGGCGATATTCTGTGGAGATTATCAGTTCAAAGAAAACACAATCTAATATATTTGAAGAAAACACGACCGGTTTCGTTTCATTCATATCAATTCATATCTTTTTTGAATGCTATCTCAAAACTCAATGTATTTCACCCCCATTTTCTGTTCTATTTTTTGGTGAAAAATCAACCATATGGATGTTAACATTCGATGAAGACTTCAGAGATGTTCATTATATTGAAATCAAGAGAACTTAGGCGCAAGAAAATAATGATGTGGAGTGCATAATGTTTAGGGGTTAATTTAAAAATATTACGGATAACGGAAATTTGTATTCTTGTTTGCATCTCCTTAGTAATTTCGCTTTCAAATGGTGCTGCTTTACGATTTAGAATAACTTCAGCAGGTTTCTAATCCATCAACTAAGATAAATAAAAGTTTTTCATCGTAGTCACTTTTCCGTTCATTTGAGGGTCCATGCAGGGCTGGTTTCCTCAGGGATCGTTATTTCTGTTATTGTATGTTCAGGCGTTAATTTGGGCTCCTCGCCTCATCCAAGGGATGCCATAAATCGGTGTAAAGGGCGGATCTTACCCTTGCAAAAAAGTGCGAGAGAGAGAGGGCAGCCTGAGGGGTCAATTGAGGTCAGCGACGAAGGGTATCTGCGGTTTAATTACAGCGCAGGAAAGGGTTTGTATGTGGAGAAGGGACCGTCTGCTGGATTAGGTCATGTGTTATGGTTTGAGGTGTTTCTTGATTTATGCCTCCGAAGGTTTTAATAACTGTTTAATTAATTCTGTTAGTGTCGCACTGATAAACCCGCACAAGGCGAGATGCGATGATATCTTTCTAAATGAAGTCCGCCTCGCGGTTGCTCTCTCCCATCGCTGAGGGCGTTGCATATACGTGAGGTTGGACTTATCAAATCTACCATTGCTGGTTTTCAGCACTGGATTACGAACGTCGAGTGATGTCTCATACAAGGAATCCAATTACAGATGCCAGTGTTTCAGCCTCGTTTTTATGGTAGTTCCTCGTGATGAGAGAGGAATAAAAACAACTTTCACAGATTACAAAGAAAAGGCCTACGCCTCTTGTCTACAGTCCAAAGTTGGTCATATTCTGCATTTTTTACAATTCACACAGTAGTGTATCCAACGTCAAATTATGTAACTAAATAAAAAAGCTGTAAGATAACGCTTGTTGTTACTTTCTATGAAATCTATTTTGAATGGGATCTATTGTGATACAACCTCAGTTTTCAGGTAGTTCTCCATAAGAAGATGGGACTAATAGTTTAACTCAGGATAGGGAACTTGGGAGTCGTCCAGTGGACCCTGCAGAGAGGAGTGGCATCTTGTGCCTAACTTGGGGCGACTGTTCGGGAGTCTACTTGGGGAAAACCGGAAGAACTTTCGCCTTCCGAAGGAGCTTAAAATATATATTCCAAGCCCTAAAAAGGAGTTATTCTTAGTTCCAGAAAATCATAAATTGATTCCGATTCTCTAATTAAATCCAGTGCAAAAATATTCCTTTCTTGTTTTTCACTATCCGTAAGATTTCTCCTCTAAACGCTTACAAATCTTTAATTTCACATCTTACCCAGATAAGTCGTGCGTATCAAACGGAAAACATAAAATAAATTTAAATGTAGATTTTGTGATCATCTGTTCTGAGCTCTCGAAAATGTCGGTCTACTGTCCATAATTAAGTCCAACAGGGTCCGAATTAAAGAAAATACTCTCAAGCACCACGTGAGATACAACTTCTCTCAAATCGGCCGTAACGATGCATTTGGGAATGAGCACATTTATTTTATTATTCTTATAACTACGCCAAAGTATCTTAAATAAACAAAAATTAAGGAAAGTTATTACCAAATGTGGTAATTATTCATTGTAAAACTGTTTTGGTTTATCTCATAAATAAATTAATCAAGAGAAATGCGCGGAAATAAATAATTTTTAAATGAGTAATAATTAATTCTGAAAATTATACATTCATATATTTTTATATATCACCGATAAAGAAATGTTAACAATATTCAGCGAATAGTGAAAAATAAAATTTACATAAAACAGTCGGTAAGGTTTAAAGAAAATAAATTCAGAAATCAATCTCCGTAACAGACACACT
Source organism: Ladona fulva (assembly GCA_000376725.2). NCBI lineage: Eukaryota > Metazoa > Arthropoda > Insecta > Odonata > Libellulidae > Ladona > Ladona fulva. Next base: position 261,548 of record KZ308444.1, read on the forward strand.
AAGAATAAAAAGTAAAAATTATTTAAGTTGCTTAAATACCAAATTTGAAGCTGCTATAAGGATAAAGAATTAAATATACCGGAACATATTGCAAGAAAAAGAAAATGTCTTAAAGGGTGATTTTATATCTGATCTAAATTATATTTACTCTATACATAATGACGATTTTTCGTGTTACTGATCACCATCTCTCTGGACATAAATTATAGAACAAAGATATCTCTGCACATATTATTTAAGCAATTCAAAGCAGTTTTCAAAGGCCTCCGTCTCTATCTAAGAACCAAAAATGTTGTCTGAAAGCGAGTAATTCTTTCCTCCCCAAGTTATACCGAATAGACTGTCAGCAATAGCAGACCCTCACTCCCTCCAACACACACAACAGGGACGAATGAGAAGAAAGAGGGATGCGATCGAAAATAACAGAAAATGCTGTGATATGATGCTTATTGAATTGAGTTAATAGCGTTCGAATTTCAATAATTCCAATCGACATGGCTCTATTCTGGGTCTACGATTCTTCTTAAATGACAAACAGAAATAGCCTCTGCTCTTATGTAACTGTCTCATTTGTGAAGTCTGGTTTTTGTTACTGAAAGATTCTTTATTTTCTTAAAAAGTGAATGAAAAATTTCTTACAAAATGCTGTAGAAGAATCTACATTATCCTTCATGCCAATAATATCTTCCTCTATAGTTGAATTTGTTGAAGGAATTTGAGGTAACTGTATTTCTAATGCATATTTTCTTGTACTATCCTTAGGTTTATAATGTATATAATTTGTTACTACTCGACATAATAAAGTATTTCAATATCTTCTAATATTCCACATTCAGCTGCTAAAACTGTCACTTAAATGAAACAGATAAGATAACTCCAGTTATAGGACTTTCATTTATTGCCATCATTCGACTCAGAAACAGGCATTCTTCGTAATTTAAGCAAAAGCAAGATGAAGGCTGGACGTATATCGAAATGCATCACGGACGATGTCACTCATTGAAAACAATTAGCGATGAGTAAAAGGAAAAAAAAAAACTCAGTGCAAAATTTAGAAAAGAGGCTAAAAAGAGGAAAATGAAAACCCTCTTTATTTTGAGATGGATGGGTTTGTTCCACTGTGAGAAATCAGAATTGAAATGCAATATCAAATGTCGAAGCACGTTCGATGAAACTTTTGGTGTTTCCTTCGCATGTACTGCGAATAATTCCTGAAGTCGTTCGCCCACGAGATCAGAAAAGGGCTCAGAGAACGCTTTGGCAAAGCAATGAATCTCCAAGAGCATCAATCACTCGTATCTAAAGCTACTTCCTCGAAAGCAGCGCCGCCCTGCCAGCGGAAATGCAAAGTACGATCTCAGGGGGAATTATGGGAAAGAGTGCTTTTTAAGTATTCGTATGCATATATTATTAAGGATGTTCTCATAAATAAATAAATATCATAAGATTAATTGCGGAAGTCTTTTAGAAATTGAAAAGAGAAGCTGCGTGAAGACATACACATCGAAAGCGAGACAGAAAAAAGGGGATTTATTAGATAAAAGCTGTCTATTTTATCGCAATTAAGACAGTGATTAGTAAATTACTCGACGGTTGATTTTAACGAGGCATTTGCGACTGTTTACGCGACTTCGTCCTGATTTTTTGTCTTCGTCCTGATTTTGATGGAACAGCAGGAAGAATAGAAAATAATCATTTTCATAGGACTAGCATTACTTCGTTACGCAGAATATAATTCGTTGGTACGATTCTTTTTGACTAAATTAATTCGTGCTACGAATGAAGAAAGATAAGTGAGACGGGCGACGAGGCGGATTGTCGTTTTGTGACGAAAATTAAGGAATATTTCAAGCGAATAGCGGCCGCTTCTCTTTTGCAGGATAAAAAGGGATAATATTGTCAAAATGGTCGATTTCATATCGGAATTGGAATAATTGTTGTTAGAATGCAAACAAAATGCATTTATCAAAATTATCAAATTGTATTTTAAAGATTTATTCTGTATTGAAATTTTAACTGTTTGAATTCGAATTTTCTCTGAGATGTAAAATTCGATGGTTTTCTGAGTAAAGCTGACAATGTAAGTGATGATGTTTAGTGTCCTGAAAACGGCACATTCCGATTCAGCAATCACTTGAATCTTCTAGGGAATTCCTCAGAGTTTCCTAATTCAACTTTCATCATTACTCTGTCCCTTGACAGTGAGCGGATTTCCTGCAGCCTCTGACAATTAGAAGAGATGCGTTCTAACTTATTTCCCTGCGGCACTCCGCGTTATCTGACATTGGCGGAGGGGTTTCATGAATCATACGTATTAAAACATTTCCACATCCCTCGGCTCTCAGTTGAGATGCACCGAGTCGCCTTTATTTGAGCGGTAGTTACCTAAATAAGGGAACGGTCAAAGCATATCCATTTCCTCTATCTCTATATTATACAATTCAATTTAAAATTAATATACTCAACCGCGACTTTGGGGAACTCAGAACGCATTTTAAAAGAAAGAATTCGTAATTTTTACAGCAGATTTTTACTGACTAGTTTCGTTAACAAGCTGATATCTTGAAAGATTGATAACTATTGATTGGTAACTATTGATAGTTTAAGGCGAATACAACACGTTGACAAAACTAGTCAATAAAAATATTTTGTAAAAAATACGAAATGTTATTTCTTTGAGATGTACACCATTTCTGGTGTGAGTGCATTTTTGCTTAAAACTCGTGAACCAAGGATTGCACAACTGTAAAACTTTGTACGTAATTAAATTAATATCTCTTATTATATTAAGATATCATACTTAATTAATATCCTGTTAACTTTTTTCTACTCCTTTGACAAACCAGCATAGTTCCTCTTAAAAATCCTGTAAACTTCTATCCGTACTTCTGGTTTAATTTCTATATTTTACTAGAAAACGCTGCTGAAGTAACACTCCAAATCGACTTGTCAGATTTTTGAAAGTGTAAGTCGGGAAACTTCTATGGAATTATAGATTCTATGAAAACTGAAGTCAGGGAAGTAGGGAGAACAAGAATTAAAAAACTTTACATTATAATTAAAAATTATAAAATGAATATTCAAAATATCGAATTTTGTCCAAGAAATACCTATTTAAATACACTCTGGTATGGTTTCAAAGCATAATAGTTATTTTTTTTTGTAAATATGTCATAAAGATAGTTAAATACCTCATTCTTCAGTTGAGTTTGATCCTCGACATTCTTGATAGTAGCATAGATAGTTAGAGAGAGGGAAAGTGTGGATTACAGCATACAAATATTAATCACATTACTTAGTACATACATTAGTAGTACATTTTGACAATGTAAAAACATCGTAAAATTATTGATCAATCACCATCCATTACATTTTTGCAATATACTTCGTACTTACGATGTAAGGACTTGCAAAATAGCCATAAATATCATTTTAAACATTTTATATGGTATATGAAAGGTTTGTCAATGCAGAAAAATAAATAATAAATACTTTCATTTATATACTACCATTACCATATAGTATGGTAATAATAGCATATAAACTTATTAATTATTTTCTATAATGAAATACCACCATGTGAAGGCCGACGCCATTGTATTAATTCAGCCCAATCCGTCGCTTAAATATCATCACTTGCTTCTAAATTGCAGGGAACAGCTCCTCGAAGTCGCTCCAATGGCGAGAAAGGTGCTCAGTGTTTGGAATTGCGAGATGGAGAAATTAATTGCTTGGAAATGTGAGCTATTGAGGAGTTCAATTGAGACCTATCGAAGCGTTTGACAGAATTTTATCGTTTCTTATGGTTTCACTGAATCAATACTCTTTGATGACGTATTAAGCTCCTTCCCTGCATTTGCCCTGAGTGGGTATGGTAAGCTCATTGACAATATGAAGTCGAAAGTGGTCATGCCATCTTTTATTGATGAAAGGGGCGAGAGAGAAAGACCTTCTCGCAACAGCAAAGAGAAATGGAAGAGATGGAAAAAGCGGTATCTTAGCGTCGAATAATAATATAAATGGCTGAAAATACCAAAATCTCAAGATAAATTATTCACTGGACTTCCTTCAGAAGACATACAACGAGGAAGCAACTTGAACAAGATCCTTCAGCGATTGATTAGTATATCTTGGCACATTGCTCGGGATATTTCATTCAATAAACTGTGATTTTCTGTTTCAATTCCGTAATTTTAACGGTCTTCATTTCATCACCATGCTCTCATAATCACAGATCTTTTTTCTAATTAATTTTTATTTCTTAATATCATCTAATCCGTCATCGCTGGCAGGATTTTTTGAAAAGACGTAATGAATGAAGAGACAATACTTTTTAATTTATTGTTTTTCCTATATTTAAGGAAGAAGAATTGGCTCGGTCATTGTATGAGGAATGAGTGTTTAATGAAGACTGTAATGGAGGGCACGATAAAAGGGAAAATAGGACGAGGAAGGAAGAGACATACAATGTTAGATATAATTAAGATTAAAGGGAAATATAGTGAAACCAAAAGATTAGCAGAAGACAGGGAAGCATGGAGGTTACCATGAGAGAACCTGCCAGAAGGCAGAAGAACCAATGACGATGATGATATTTAGGTGAAATTATCTTCCTGCTTGTCAGATCCCTGGAAAATAACTAAGTACAAACCCCCTAGATCATTCCCCACGCCAACCAATTGGTTGGAATAAGGCAAATATCATCTAACAATATCCGACTCCTGTAATAGATACGAAAGAGAGGGAATTTTGCCGTATACTGCTGTGACCGATATCAAATCTCGAATACATTTTTCATTCATTTCATCGAAATTCGTAACTGAATCGAGGCTAGTAATTTCCTCGAAGCGTTCCGTTCTACAGCTATGCTGAGTATTAGACGCCAATGAATAAGCTAATTAACAAAAAATGAATGAATGCAGCGGTACTCATTATAAAATAATTATTGGTATAAAAAATGCGCGTTTTCGATATTTCGACGTCCAGTATTCTTGATGTGTAAGGCCAAGTGGTTTCGAAGCAATGGTTCCAGATGCTTTGTGGTTCTAATTCGTTATTATATCTTTTGTTAAGAAACTTAGTTTCGTTTTCGTTTTACAGATTTAATAAATTTATGATTAAACCTCCTTTAGCTCCTATACCTTTATAAACAGTATTTTTTCACATTACATTTTTCACTTTTATATGTGCAATTACACAATTATGAATCTATTATTTCTCTTTCTTTTTTCAAATATATTCAGCCGACCTTTTTTGTTGCCAAAACCAATATCAGTAATCCATGATTTACACTCAGATGAGTTTTATACGCACCTTTTTAGTTATTTTCAAAGTGTATTTTGAATTTTCATTCGTTTTCATTTTTTTAAATTTTCTGTGCTTTTTGAAGTGCAAACATGTTTCATTCTAATTAATTTTTATTGGTTTTTCTCTGTATTTTCGCTTTCTTTACCACATCTCTATTTTTGTTTTCCCGCAATTATCTTTTTCAATCTTCAGTCGCTTGGATTTTTACCACACTCATTTTTTCAATTAATATATGTACGTATAATAACGACACGTCGTTATAACTACGTCGCGACGTTATGTGGAAGAGAGGCCCAATGGGGCCTGACCAATAAGGGGTCTATCTATCTATTAATACATCTGTTATTTTATTTTACACATTTGGTGGTAGAGTGGTGCAGCCGATCATAAACTGATTGATAATTGCTTCCTATCATTTAACCGATGATGTGCAACTGGAAAACGAGTCCATGGGTTTGGGAAGTAAGTCGAATTTCTCTCTCTAAGAGGAGCAGTGTTACTGTCAAGAATGAGTTGTGTTCGAAGAGGTCGACTTAAGATACATCGAACTCTATCCGAGGAATATCTCGTGAAATATTTCTACGGGAATGAAAAGTGGAGAATCCTCAGGGAAGTGAGTTTCGATAAGCGAGAGTTGGCGATTGGAAGGAAAGGATTCCATTTGATGAAAAATCAGAGAGAGATATCGAGGAGATGACGCCGATGGTCACTGCATTACGTCAGGTGAATAAGTCACACGATAGGAATTTCCATGTTAAAGTATCTGTGTCGAAAGCACTTGTTATTATCACTTAGAGAAATGGAAAAGTTGCGTTAAAGAGTTCAGTATCGAAAGCAATTTATTTGCTCTGATTTTCGTTCTTCGCATGCCTCCTAACTTTTGGATTTGCGTTTTGACAATTAAAAGAAACTTTTTGGATGTTAATTTCATAACTATAAACAGCACGATATGAAATAAATGTGATCAAGCGTGGCTTCGTGGAGTTTCGCTCACATTTCTTTCACACTTTTGTAATTATTTGTAACTTTTGTGACTTCCTTACTTGTCGTCAGTGAATCAATGTTCATACATTATAGTTACGTTTTCAGTGGAAAAAAATATGATTATCGATATGTTATATATATAAATGACAAAGAAGAATTTCTGATATGTTGCATAGAGTATACACTTGTATATACTATATCATCTGTTATGTTATCTTTTATTGACTAAGATGTTTCTGCCATGTACTATTAACTTTAAAATCTTCTATGTAATTTCTACCGTTTATGCTGCAATCTATCTTTCTTCACTCTTTCCTATATCTTTCGCAGGTTTTTAACATCTTCATGGGTGTTTTCCTGCAGTGGAGATACTTTTTCCATGCGTAAAATATTCCAGTTTTTTCCTCCACAAAAACATTCTTTCTTTCCTTCTTTTCAGTTCTTTCATTTTTTTTCTCTCGCTTTATGACAAGGGTTAAATGGAAGATGGGACTTTATTATGCTTTATATAGTATCTAGTTATTTTGCAGAATTCTAGAATAATCGTTTGCCTTCATCTATTGTTAAATAACCGTTCAGAGTGATCAATTCGATAAAATATCAGTCAAGTATTATTTTCTTTCACTTCGAAACAATAGAAAAGTTTTCGTCATAGAATTTCTTAAAATTGCTAAATTATTAGTGGTAACAAATAATCGATCGATTTATAAATACGGAAAAGCATCCTCGCATTCGGAATAGACTTAAACGTCATTTCTCATCCATTTTCACCGAACTCAAACTTTTATTCGTGCGAGATTTTCAGTCTAAAATATTTTCCCTCTGTCGACAAAGCGTGAAAAAATGAATGCGATAGAGTTAAGCGAAAAATATCCGCTCTATGTCAAGGAAGAGCAGGAATCATCTTTTCGTGTGAGTTTCGGTTGATCATAAATGTTTAATTTGTATCAGTCTCATGGATTTGAAAGGACGACTCTTTGGTAATCTCGTCCAACAAAATTGCCTTCGTTTAAAAGTTTGTTTCAAAATGCATGTATCTGTTAGTGAATGCGGTGAAAGTCGATTCTAGGGGAAATTTGTGCTAATATTTGCGGGTATTAAAGGAATGGAAAGCCAAGCTCGAGAGGTGAAATCATTCTGGAATGCAATCTCATATCTCATTAATCTTCTTGGGAAACTTCGCGATTAACAGCAGAAGAGAATTCAAGTGAATGTATCCATCAAGTGACTCAATTCCTCTCTTCAATGCAATTCCATAATTTTTCCGCGCAAAGGATATGTTATGAAATATAGCCTAACCGATTGATTTTCCACCGAAACGATGGTTTATTTGAAAACCTCAAGTAAGAGGAAAGACCTGACGATCTTTCTATTAAAATAAAAATCAAGAGAATAACCCGGTGGTGAACTCGCTTCACTTGTGTTTCTGAGCTGTGATTGTGCCGTGTCTTATTCATTTCTCTGCACGTATTCCAGTAAGTCGCGCAATGTGTTGTTATAAATAACTAGTTTTTGTTTTCTCAATATTTTTGTGTGTAAATTACATTGGTAAGAAATAAAATCTTGATTTATTTATGCACTTTTATTTTAGCAAAATGTATGCAAAGGCAGGAGTATGATTTTCATTTTTCTTGATGATGGTAAACTACCACGAAGTCGAGGCCGATTTAGAGTATTATATTTATAGTAGTAGTAGTAGTATTGTTAAAAGTGCTTCGACAGCTTAGGTCATTTCGCACGTGGGCTCCCACCGGGAATCGAACCCGGGACCGCTTTCACTGAAGTCGAACGCGTTGCCCACTTGGCTATCGGGAGCCCTCGTATTATATTTATATTTATTCATAAGGTTGAAGGATTAACAATTTGTAAATACTTCTTATTTATCCTTACAATGTAAACATTTAACACCTGAAATACGTTCAATGGAATATCTTAACAATTCTTCATTAATAATCTTACAAAGGCCACCAACAAACACTCATTTTTATTGTTCAGATTGTAGTTACTGGAACGTTGAAACTTCCTTTGGTAATGTTGACAGTTATTTGCCGATATTTTCAAATTATGTTTAACGACTACTGCAAAATAAACTAGAAATAATTGCATATATTGAGCCTTGTTTAAAAAAGCTGTTCGAGTTTTTTATTCTAGGTCGTTCGCTGCAAGTTCTGTTTTCGTGAGTTTTCTTTTAATGAGGTGATAACAAAATAAAAAAAGAAGACATAGTGAACTTGAGCACGTTGATATTTTTGGTTAAATTTGTTAAAAGTATGCTCAAAAAGAAAAAAATATGATACATTCGATATCCAAAACAATCTCATCCCTTTTACTAATTATTATTTGCAAAGACCTGTTGCATACATTTCAATTTAACAACCTTTCTTCTAATTTGAATGGACTCTTAGATTACAACGCCTTTAAATACTTCCCTGCGAATGAGAAGCAGTTAAATGGAATCCATTTTCCAAACAACGAGCATATTCTCTCTCACTGCGGAAGTCACAACGGAGCAATAAGAAAAGGAAGGCTATCAAAGCAGTTCTCGACAACGCTTCAAGTAATGAATGCCGTGAAAATAAAGTTCTGGGAACGTTTTGAAAATGAAACTTTGTACCGTTATTTCACCTAATTTCAGTCTCTTTCGCTGCCACAGTTTCGCTCATTCGTTCTCATTTTCCAACTTTTCCTCTCAAGATCGTATCAGCCCAGTTGGGGCTAGCGTGCACCCCCGAGGTCCCGGGTTCGAGTCCCGGATAATCGAGTTTATCTGTTTAGAAAATGATTGCGCGATTGCAAATAATAATAATTAATAAAATTGATGCAATTAAGGTCTTCCTGTCACCATTAAAGAAGTTATAGTTGTCATTATTTTGTTTTTTTTTCTTTCTCGCCACAGAAAACCGTCGTTATGAGAACGGACTACTGTTTCTTACAATTTTAATGATCACTCACCTTCGTTTAAAAACGATGTAATTAAACAGCAGGTACCCTGAATTATAGACTTTTGAATTAAATATATGTTAACTCCAACGTTTTGTTTATCCAAGTTGGGTGCCAGTGTTTCGGCACTGCTCCTATTATGGATATTACTATGGGTATCGTACCGTGCTCACATTATTTGACTTCCATTTTTCCTTTATTTTTATTTCTAGCTCGGTGTACTTGGCTATTTTTATAGAATAAGTCCTTTGAAGATTACAGTCACCGCTATGCATGCTATAATCCTTCATGATTAATTGTATCAATGCAGGCTACATCCGTTCTATTGGCTTTAATAGTGATATCTGTCATGATTTCTCTATCCCAATATATTTTGTATATATTTTATTTTCTAGTGTACAACTCGGTTTAAATAAGTAGCATATATATTAGTGATTCTTTAGTGATTGCTAGCCTTTGGTGGATGATTATAATGTCTTGCGGTGTAGTCGTGGCTGGCAAGTGCGGTGCATCCTCCCATTTCGCTCTTATTATATTGAAACTCACATTCATCTTCTTTCAGTTTTTGATGCACAACCTCTTCATTTATTCATCGGTATATTTATATCGGTATATATTTTCTTTTCTTTTGGTGTATTTTCTGTAATTTCTGGTGTTCATTACTTGGTCCTGAATTGCTGTCACGAATGCTTCTGTTTCAGGAAATAGCAAGCCTGGTTTCAGTGTCGTCATCTCTCTTATTCAGATTTAATGGGGTGTAGTTTTGATCTGTATCATTCATTGCTTAGTTTATTTGATTTGAATTTTTACTATGGAAATATTTTCGCATATTCTTTACTCGTCTATTGCAAAGATTTTCTGTCTAGAAATCCACGACCACCTTTAATTATTTACAATGTAACACGACCTATTGCGGAATTGCGTATTTGTTATTTAGTTGTTTTGTGTCTTTCTATTTAATTTTCAAGGTCATTTTTATTCCATTTGATAATTTCAAATAAGTATGTAAGAAAAGGTACTCCATGTGTGTTAACAGCTTTCATGATATTAGTTTAGTTTTAAGGATAGTCTAGTCTAGTTTTATTTTCAAATCATACTTATTTTTTGTAATTTACGTTTAGTATTCTGTATGATTCCAAGGCATTTATATTATTTATCTTTATCCAAATTTATCTCCTGTTTAAAGGTTTTGTTCTCCTGTTTTAAGCTGTCTGCCGTGATCCATTTTCCTTTCCCTATTATTACTATTTTGCATTTATCTATTCCGAATTCCATATTAATATCGTTAATGAAATTTTCTACTATTTTCAGTTGCTTAATTATTTGACGGTTTGTAGATCCATACATTTTAAATCATTTGTATATAAAAGATGGCTAATTTGATATCTTGCCTGTTTAATTAACTTGAATCCATGTTTTGATTTATGTAATACATTTGACTGTGGATTAAGTGTGAGTCAGAACAAAAATGTCTTAATGAATCTCCCTGGTATATTCTTCGGTTAGTGTTAATTTCACTAATGTTTTTATTTACTTCTCATTAGCAGAGTTTTGTTTTCCAGTTTTCCATAGTGGCCTCGAGCAGTGTCGTAGTGAACTAGTGCGTGAATGTTACTTATTTTTAGTTATATCTTGAGCCAAGAATTCAGAACTGACTCCAACGACTTTAAGAAGTTAATATTGACAATTTGAAGATTTCTTTTCTTTGAAATTGCGTGGTGCAGGATTGCAGTGTCAAGTGCTCTTGACACCTCATTGATCTTTTAATGCATCTCTTCTGTTCTAATCTTTTTGTTTATGACATGCTTGTATATTCCGTTGACTATAATGGATATCTATAATGTATTTTTAATATTGTGCTGATTATTATTTCAGTGAGCTTCCGTTGATGTTAATTTAGACGGATCCCTTCATTGTGTCGGGAGGGATTCGATTAAAGATGCCGATTATATGTTTAATTTTAATCTTTTACAAATCTTGAATTTATAGATGGCACTCTTTAACAAGAGGTCAAACATTTCATTTTCTCAAAAAGAGAGACAGCTGATTTCAGCAAATCTTCTTTAAGGTTCTGGTCCTCTTAAAATTGGGTCAGTAGTGAAGGAGCTAAAGAATCGTGTGTTTGCTTATCAGTATTTAATTGCTTGACTAATATAGTACAAGTTTAATACGAGGGAAATTGCCATAATGAATGGATTGATTACTCTGCAATATCACTATTTGATGAATTTGATGTGAAACTTTTTGAGGCAGAGTTTAAACAACAAAAGTGATAAAACTATCTGGAGACCAATAAGAGTTACACATTGATATGGGACAAGGGCAAGGTAATATCTAAAGTGAATTGAACCGAAATATCTTACGTGGGAGACCTGGGTTCGAATCTCAATCATGTTCTCACGTCAGTCATATCTTTGATACGTATAATTCGAAAATTTTAAATTTTAATGTATCTATTATAATGTTTTAATATTACTTGCGGCGACCACCCAAATTTTTCTGACCATTTTTAGACATTCTGAATATTTAAAGGCAGAATAAAACCATTGTATCAAAACATTTTGATTTTCTTGTGTAATATTTTTAAGATAAATTCGCTCACATTTTTCCAAAGTGTGTTTCGCAGAGCGACGTATCGTAAAAAACAGATGTGAATGGTAAATAAATAATGAAAAGGTACGATACAGTCTATAAAGATATCTATGTATGACTCAAACTGGTGAAACTGATATGAGTGCGATTTCAATCGAAATTTTCCGCAGCAGTTCTCAGAGATAACTACAAAGAGGATGAACTGCGCGCCAATTTTAAACTTCCTAGTTATGTTGGATGCGGAAATCATAGTTTAAAAATCAATGAGCGCGATCAGAAAACAAATATAGCGAAATACTCGAAATTTCGTCAATAGGGGCATTAGGGGACGGAACGCTTTACTTGGGGAAATTCTCATAGCAATAATAAAAACTGCAAAAGTGTTTAAAAATAATATTAAATCTAAATGTAAGTAGTTTTTAGTGAACTAATTTGATTAGAAATACGGGTAATCCAAATTGCATCGTAATTAAAATAAATAATAAATAAGTTTTACATGTTCTTGAAATGCAATTAAAGTTCAATTGAATGATAATACCTACTGATTTAAAGTGTCACATCAGTTGAGAGTTAATCTGGAGTTCGCTTATAGTGATTGAATTTATTTTGAATTTATAATTTACAACTATAATAATTGCAATTGATAATTTTTCATAAAATTTTCCTATACGATTTTTCTATTACTTAATTAAGTTTATCGTTCTAATTCAGGAATTGGTATGATTATTGATCGCTATAACAAGCATTCGATTTATGCACTAAAATATGTTACGTCTTTATAAAAGCTTATTTTCCTTTCCGACATTAAGAGTACAGAAAAGCTTTCGCAAAGTTCCTCAACTTTGAACTCTTTAAGTAATTCCGTTTGCATTCTAGGTTAGGATATGTTTCTGAAAAGAAAACAAGAGACAATCAGTGGAGAAATCTCTACTTTAATTACAATCTCTTTACATGTACACACAATTTTGACACGCAGTAATAGTCCGGTGTGTCTACACAAAAGAGGAATGGAAACACAATAAAAATACACAAAAGAGTAATGGAAACTCTGCACTCGTTATGTTTGACGACTGATTTCAGCGCCGTCTGTCTCCCATTCTGAGAACAGTAAGTTTACAGTTGAAATATACTACGACAACTTAATCGCTCTAAGATTCTGTTATTTTAAACTAAGAGAAACATAATTAATCACATTTATAATGTCAGTTTACCTTTTTCCATACATCCACGAACTTCTGAATGCTTAAATTACGATCGGCGAATTTCATAATGTTCAGTTTTCCTGAGATTCAGTCTTACCAGAAATTAATTCTCGAAATATAGACGCGAACTAATGCAAAAACATTAAAACCCCCTTTTTGGTTTCCAAGCCATCGTTACGCGGTTTCTTTCCCTCCGAATAAAGTACATAATAAGCGTCTACGGATATTAATCTTTCTACACATCTCGTGGAATAGGAGCGACTAATCGAAGAATACGAATCGAAGTAAGAAACTCCTGTAACATTCTGATGTGAATATTTTAACGGCTGCTTTTCCGCCTTTTATTGTTCTCTAATAATTAGTGTATTTGAGATACAGAGATTCTTAAAAGAGTGAAATTCGAGTGCAGAGATGAGGAAAGTTATCAAAGAAGAGAATTGGACGTGCAGATGGCGAAAAACACGCGCGTACGAAACGAGATCACAATTAAATTTCACCGTCAAAATCTCGCGATATTCCGCCAATTTTCAATTTTGACGAGCATCTTCGAAATTAAGTTTTTCCGACCGATTTCTTTTGCTAGACGTGAACATATTTTCCGCCATCTCTCGGAACACATTCTCGATTTTGAAATAAGTAACACATTTTTCCTATTTTAACACTGTAACTTTAATTTATCGGATTATCATTATGGTTTTTGGAAATTTATATATTTTGAATTTTATTAAATTATTGTTGCTTTGTATTGAAGGGCGTGCAATCCTTAGTGCGGGGGTCGTGACGATGCTATCTGTCCGCGGCCCACGGATGCCACTGCTACGCCTTCGGCCGCCGCTTCTCTTTTGTACAGCATTTTCCTCTCGTAGAGGTCGTTGTTGGCGAGGGCGTTCACTGGCTTCTCCAATTCCGTGTCCAGGAGCTGAGGAGGAAACAAATGAATCACGTTAGAATGTGAGAACGGCTCTCTGACAGGATAATGCGTGTTTAATGCTAACTATTAAAATGCGCTGTTGAAACCGTTGTGTGAAAAAATGAGATGACCTCGTAATATTAGAAGGGCAGGTTGGGAAAAACTTGACCAGCAGAAACAAATTTTCACTCCACTCTATTTAAAGATGAGAATTTCCGATAAGGAAGATGCATGACGGTGTCCCGAAATTCAATACTGGCACCTGTTTTGCTTAGCTTCCCAGGACATTAGGGATTTTCGTATGGTAAAAATAACCATCGGAAGATAACAGATGCGATAAAGAGCAGTTACTTCTTCTGTCGGTGGATTAAGTCTTTGATAATACAGTGATATTCAATCACATATTCGTTCCAAACATAATAATATGGAGGAAATTATCTCAGGAAGAAAATTAGGAAATAAAAGTAAATCAATGAATTGTCAGTACTGGAACGGCTTTAGTTGTATTTCCATAAAGGAAGCATTTAATAATTATCCATTAAAGTGAATATTAACTCCAAATAACTAAAATCAGTAACTTCAATTTGTTTTTGTGACATCATATCACGGTGGAAACAGATTTCCTTGTGAATTCATATCCAATTGTCTTTGAAAATGCCACTTTGACAAGTGTTATTATTGTTATGGCATCCATGGTAAGAGGTATGCTGGAGACGCAGAGAGATGGAAGAAACACAATCAGATTTTTAATTCCTGGTCACATCCTTGACGAATGTCAAAGGAGGGGGGGTCGCCCTTCTACACCCCCCACATAGAATCTTCAATGGACGAAAGTCGTAGGTATTTACTCCAATTTCAAATGAAAGAGAAAGGTGTTAACTTTGCACATTGAAGTTATTAAGTAATGCCTCACGCCGCAAGTATTTGTCCAAATCCAAATGTTAATTTATGTTCTTAAATAATCATTTATAAATACACAAATGCGCAAATACAAGATGGACTCCTATGCTATGCTCCTATTTGCTATGACCAATCAGTGAAAGTTTCTTAGATATTTCAGAGCGCAGGATTTTTAGAAGATGGAAGATTTAAACAAAGACTTAATTTACTTAATAAGTCCAGAAAAAGTACGTTTTTATAAGAATTAACCGATATTAAGCGTAATTCCTGTTACATGGGCTATTTTGACACAGCGGCTGAGAATTATCAGAAGAATAGATGCTAGAACAATTATTTTTTCCACGAACAGTATGCAAAAGTAAACGATGGGGAAATAGAGTGATGGTACGTACACATCCCCTGCTGCACGCACGTCTTGCAGGGCATTTGAGGATGGAACATTTTTAGATAAACGTACTTTTGATCGGCATCTTTGTTTTTAGAACGTTGACGTCTATTTCTTCGAAGTGACGAAACGGCGATTTATTTATTTCAACGTTGTCTTACATAATTCAGTCAAATTTTATCGGGAGGATTCCCAATAAGAGAAGATCTGGGAGGATTTCTCTACCGTAAGGGCCCCAACTAAATTTGCAACAGAGCGGGTGTGTCGCGCGGTTTAACAATGGACCGACAGCTCTTGGGAAATATTAACAAAAGGAGACAATTCGTCGGAGAAATTCGCAGAAATAAACGACTCCACATTCGTGAGTGGAGTTTGTTTTAATCGTGCACTTCTCCGCTGTCGTTTTTTATGGAATACTTTTTGTTCGGTTTATCTTTCGACCAGTTTACAGGCAATTTAGAAAAGAGCAATCATTAATGAACAAAGTAGACCAACGATATTACAGGTATTTTCCTGTATCTAGCACTAACTTTACACTGATACATGGTCAGTTTGGTAGTCTCAGTTATACAAATCTTCAACATGATCAGCCCCACATTCTTGGCTTAGTAAACTTCTTTCACATTAGAAAAATTCAGTAAACAGCATTTCTATCACTTAAGTCAATCATTGTGGGATTATTGCAATGCTTGCTAGTTATTTTATCAGAGAAGCCAACAGCCGGACTCTGGTTGGACCCTTATCCACTCAAGCATTAGCTAACAAAAGCTGGGAGGACGAGGCTTACTAGACAAGATGAGGAGTGAGGCAGTTTTCCTTCACTTTCCTGATTTATCTAGAATACTATCGTTAGAACACACGTTGCATAATGTCCCTATGAATACCACTAACGATAGTATTCAATTTGGAGTTACCGAAATTCATGCCATTTTTCAGCGTAAGTTCACCCAACTCCAGACAATGACAAAAGCAAATGGAAGAGAAATATTTCCTGTACCAGAAGACAATTGAAAATTTGTGTATTTATCAAAACATGTTTGTAGGAATAATAATAATATAATAATAATAATAAAGGACTTTAATCAGGGCGAGATTGAGACTAACAAGTCTCTTCTTACATATAACCTTAATAGGTACTCGTGACTTCAAATTGTTACTTTGTCTTCCAGCTGTACGATGAAGCTTTTCCCTTTCTTTCTTTTATTGATGTCCCCAGTCTTCTCTCTCCCTCTCAATGAGTCTACGTTTTTGAGTTCCAATTCATCTCTACAAACACTTTCGCCGCATTTGCTCACTTTATCTGCTACATCCTCACCTCACGACAAAATTAGAATGTACGAGCTCATTACTGACCTTCTCAACTTCTTTTGAATAACTACTAAAATACAACGCGACTACTTTTGATTCAATTGACCAACTTTTCATTTTCCATTTTCAAATCTGTCAATTTAATGTCCATCTTCAATGTCAACCAATCTTTCGTCATTCGTCTACTCAAATTCCTTGGGCAAGGAGAGACTTTTTTATGTATTTACTCATATAATATATTATCATATTTACATTACGAGCGACTTATCTAGAACATTTCTGGTACCTTTTAAGTACAAACATAAGAGTATTGTTATTACGTAAATATTATTACGTATATCAAAGGAAAATACTTTACCCAATAAGTATTTATGCTACGTGATCGTACATTTTACACTTTTCGTATTGTAGTGTATTTTATTCTGTTTTATCGTATAAAAACACATTTTACTATTCGATTGGGTGATTTATTTTCAGTGTTAATGTGCATTTATGTATGAGAAAAGCTGCCACCAGATATAAAGCCTAACTGCAGTTAAGCTGTTATAATAATAATAATTAATTTGAAGCATATATATTTTACTTCGGAATTCTCCTGCTTGATCTAATGATTTCATGATGAAACATTTCTGATCAAATGATGAAACATTTCTGATAATTAGGTAAGTTTACCAGCCATGCAAGGAATCCTGATTTTCAAATTATTTTGAACTCTGTTCGGTTCCTCGATTGAATGGATACTTTGGAACTCTCCGGCGAAAGCAGAATATATCAATAATGTTAAGTTTACATTATGGATTGCCGTAGTTGCGATGTAAGGAGAAAAAATGGAGGAGGTGATAACAGCATATTATCGTAGTAGTAGGTAGTATTGTTAAAAGTGCTTCGACAGCTTAGGTAATTTCGCACGTAGGCCCCCACCAGGAATCGAACCCGGGACCGCTTTCACCGAAGTCGAACGCGTTGCCCACTTGGCTATCCGGGAGCCCAGCATATTATCTTTTTTAGGAAAATTATTAATCGATTTTCAAGTTATGTGGTTTAAATTTTGTTGTAAACTTTACCGTGGGGTTTAAAAGATTCGAAATGAAGTTTTGTGAGACAATATTTTCAAAGTCGTCAAGCATATTATTATTGTTATTGATCTCCTTACTGTGGGGCTACGAACTAAAGGCATTGAAACACATAAAAGCGAATAATTCAGTACATTCAAAGTATACAGAGATGTCATTACAAATTTCCTTCTCAATTCATGCATCAATTTTGTTATATTTTCAAAAATCCCACTCTAATTCATAAATCCCAATACTTCAGTATCCCTGTCTGTTACAGCTCATCACAATGATACAGTAATAATACTGTTTAAGTTTATGATTTTTTTCAAATTTCCCAACCAATACTGCCGGTTGTCACAAAGTAAACATTCGACTTTAACTTATTCACTTATTATTACATAAACTCAGACGTACCTCAGAATATACAAATCCACAACAGTATGCCTACAAAACCCCATGTTTCTCAGAAATCTGTTGTCATTCAAGAAACCTTCAGTATGTCCGGTGCTAATTGATCGAATCTCCTGCGTAGCAGCGGTCCATAGCGCCGTTTACCATACAATTTCTCTGTACACACAATCGACTGAATCGCAGAAATGTCTGCGAAAGCCGCCTCTGCCTTACCGAAGCGGTTCATAAATATTCGCTTCCAAATCTCTCCCGCCAAACAGGTGCATTCACGTATTGCCTTCGCTTTTGAAGATCAGCGTTTTTCAAACTGCTGGAACATCCCTTGTGTGTATCGAGAAATAGGCCGAATAAATCAAGAGGAGCGAATCTCATACTAGCTCTTCGCCATTGATCCAAAAATACGACTTACGTGCTGAAGAAAAATCAGAGATTTTAAATAAAAAGAAAAAAGAAAATTCCGAAAGGCTGACAAATGATTTTTGAAAGTGAAATCTCGAAGTATGTTTTCATCTTTCGCTTAGAATGCGTTTATCTGCATGAAATAAATTATTGCATTTTTGTGTATTTCCGAACGTATGGAGTATTGGCTTTCGGTATAACAGTACAACACGCATTATATCTCAGTAGGAACTCGATAGTGGCAGAAATTGAATTCTGTAATTAGAGCGGTTCTCGTTACGTCAAAAATATATGGAACGACTGGCACTACTTTATAAACCCTAATTAGTACATATATGTATACCTTTGAAGCGCAGTTATTTGAATAACGTTATGGTAGATTATGTAAGTATTTTGTACCCACGTAGGTAGTCATCTTTACAAGGATTCAGAGGACCGTTAATATATACCTCTCAAAACAAGTTATGATTCTCAAGACTAAAAAACTGGCAAACTTCGGCAAAGTGGAGAACGGAATGATCTGACAGTTCTTTATCCTCGATTTTAACTGTAACGCTCTCTCCTAAATTAAATATTGAGGTAATTTGTTGATATTGGATGTGACATTTAGTTGCACTAACGAAAAGAGCATTACGAAGAAGATATTACACGCTCTATGGCAATTCCTTCCTCAGAATCACCCTAGTTACACGCCTCAATGTACATACAAACTTACTTCATACCCGTTCACTTGCTCTACAGCAATTTTTATGTGTTATGTGCGCATACTCTGACATAATTTCATTATGTTCCTTGGCATTGCGTGGTTATCCCAGTAGGAAGTAAGCCTTCCTTCAAAAATTCAGCTCATTTTGTTAAATTACTTGTAATCTGTTTGAGCCAAACTCCTGAATATTAAGAATAAAATTCAACGCAGACGAGCGATCCATTGAATTATCCAATGCTCTAAATGACAGGACTATGACGTATGTATGTCAACCCTCGTTTATTCTTTCTATTGTCTTCAAAGTAGAATTTTTAAAACTTTCTTGTCCTAATAAATGCGAGGAGATTTTATCAACATAAAATGTTTTTTTATCAAAATAACTTCGGCTCAAGTATTCTAAAATATAATTGTCAGTATTGTTCCTTTTCAGATTTTCAATCTCACAAACAAAGGAAAACGTACAATCCATCAAATAATTCGATAAACATCTGGCATTCTATTATCTGATCAGGGTTTTAATACGTTGTATTTGGACTCTTTAAGAGTTTTCTTCACCCGGCCACGGATATCACTAATGAGATCACTAATGCCTAATCCGGCCTTGCTTTTTTTAGATCCCAAAAATACTTGTATTTTTTTGTGCCAGAGATTTTTGCTGAATTTGCTGAAGAGAGGATAATATCGACTTTGAGTAAAATATCACATCATTCGCAATTCCATCCACGGATTAAATATATAATAATTCGCAATTCCATCCACGGATGTTCACTGTGTAGTGACTGAAATAAGTGCAGCATTATTCCTCAAAAGTGCGAGTTCGGTTCCATTGTGATATGTACCTAATCACTAATTCCTATTCCGATCGGTGGCATTTTTGTGGTCTCAAGTAAATTCTTATGCCTGTGTTGTCATCAAGTGCCACCCAAGACTGTTGAATTACCTCTTCCATTGGCCACTGTGTTGATACTTTTCTTTCGATTGCTAAGGAAAATGTTGAAACTCGATAAATTCATAGAATACCATTCCATGGAGATCACCTTAATATGCAGCGTCCTTTGGCTGTGAAACTTGTGAGTGCTTTGGCGTAACGTTTACTCATCAAACACTCGCTGAAATGTTCTTTTAGCAGCGGATTTATAAGAATACCATGATACCGACGGGTATCTGGAGGATGATTCAGTATTTCGGTCGCTTTTGAAAGCCTGTCACGCTGATAAAGATGGATAGAAATGTACTCTTTTCATACGCCTGTTCGGAGCTCCATTTTTGGAGAAGGGCTCTCGAAAAACTCGGACGTTTCTCCGCCAAATAAGACGTAAGTGCGCAGAAATGGCGAAGTTTCGAGGAAAAAGTCGAAAGAAAACAAAGTCTGATCGTAGCAGTTTGGGAGTATTTCTGCAGAGGACGCAAAAAACCTCAGCTCTACATTGGCTCAGTTTTGCGAGGGCAGTGTGTGTGGGAGTAAAGTTGCAGTTGTGAGAACCACAACGCACTGCGAACACTATTGGCAACGGATGTGTTCGCGAAATGTTGAGAGAGGCAACTTCATAACTTCCGTTGCTAGTAATTGAAGCGGACGCAATTGATTTACAAATCAATGTCTTTTGCTCCGCATACATTCTCTTAGGCATCGAAGAAGCGACTTAGGCGTTGTTTCCGTTGTGCTGCAAAGCCTCTGTTGTAAATTCTGTTAGGATTATTAAAATTAATTTAATAATCTTTAAGATCAATTGAGCTCTTCCGGTTGTTAGTTGCTTATGAAGGCTCTTAAGTGATGTTAAATACCAAAATGGCACTTTTCAGTGATTATTATTTTAATCTTACGGATAAAGAAAATCAAGGGTCATCTAGCAAATAGAGGACTATGGAACCGCATGAATGTTATTGTTCGCCAAAAATGTGTGAATGGAAATCTGACGTGGCGTTGCTAGGACACAGCGTGCGTGAGGAGTCTATTTCCGCCCTAGTCATTAGTCAAGACTCGAATATTTTGACTTAGAGTTTGACTCTGAGGCGCTAATTCTTTATTGACGATCCATCGACAGTCTAAAAAAAAACAAACGAACATAATATCAATCTTAGATTCATCTGTTATCGCTTTCTGGGGATTGCACTCTAGGCTTTGCATGAATATGTATAAGATAAGATGAAACTAAAAGAATGCCACATTGTCAAGTAGAATGAGGTATTGAGAACATAAAAATCAGTATTTATCAGCTGTCAATTTTTTGCACACTATATTTCAAGCGATTTCCTTGTAACGTGAACAAAGATAAATTTATTGCAATTCTGGAGGTTTGAGCAAACTTTAGAAAATGTTAGCACTGGGTAGGAAAGCTACTTTCTCAAATATTTTTTATGCCCCCCCTAATTATATTAGTCTACGTCTACATATATATCCTGCAAACTTACCGCCCTTCGGCGTGTGGCAGGGGGTGCATGCACCATGACTCTACTTCCCTAATCGATTACTTTCCTGGATAGTTTGGAAGAAATAAATCCTGAAACGACTAGCTCTAGCCCCTATTTCTCTGATTTTTTCCTCGGCATCAGAACGACCTTTATAACAGGAAGAACGAATAATATCGGCTATACCTTAAAAAAATGTACTTTCTCTGCACTTATAAGGAAATTAAGCCATTTTTAAGTGATAGTACCGTGGTACTTACAAAGATAACTTAAATGTATTCTCGGACGAGAATAAACATCTTACGTCTGCGCACAATCCCGATAATTGTTCGATGTTATACATTCATATCTTCAAAAATACATTTCAGTTTGTTATGAAAATATTCTTGTTTATATGGAGGTATAATTATACAATCGAAACGCCCTCTCGGCGATAAAGGTGGCATTAATATCAACCAGAATAACGCAAGTTTAAGATTGTTTGATTCTACACCTGCAAAATCTTTCGGCAGTGGAACAGAAAAGAAGGAAGGCAGTTGAAATGGAGAATAGCGTGGAGAGAGGGCAAAGCGGCATTCTTTTGTTAAGTGAATGCCAATGTTTGCACGTCCGTTCCTCGAGGGCTTCTCCACCACAAGTAAACACCTAGCGGAATATTTACTACGCACGCCGCCATTCAGAGAAATGTTCCAACTCCAAAAATAAAACGACCGGAATTCATTTTGAAATTCCTAGGCGGAGGAGCTTCTTGTACCCACTTTGAGCATCGGCGAACGAAATGCATCGGAGAAATCCGCGCTCTTTCCGACACATTCCCGATTCATATATTCCTTTCTCTTCGAAGAGTAAACGGGCACTACGGGGAAGTGTTTTAAATACGTTTTCCTGGACATTAGCATATTGGCATTGCAAACAGCGCCGGTAATAGTTCCTTCCATATAGCAAAAAAGGCTCCGAAAGGAGGTGATGCCATGGAATGAAGTGTGCATATGTCCCATGCCAGGGAATTAAGTGTACATATGGCGATGGGACAATGCCAAATGTTTTGCCGATTCCGAAAAGATTAATGAAACAGGTAGTAGAATGATTAATACAAAAACTTAGAATGTCACAGAGAAAGAAAAACTCACTTAATGATAAATATTTAATTTAAAATTGTTCTGTGGACTCTACTTAGTGAGTTTTTCTTTCTCTGTGATTATAAAGGAGTTCCACCTAGTCACACCTCAAACCGTCTTGTTTTACTTATGATATATCAAGTAGGATATCATTTTCATCGACAAACTTTGGTAATAGTTTAAACAAGAAAGGAAGTTTGTTAATATACATCTCCTTGCTATCATATTTAAATACGAAAATTCAGAACAACTACCTGAGCTAATTTTCTTTTAACAGTTTATAATTTTAGTTTTAATTATTTAATTTATTTCGAATGAGTGAATTTAAAATTTAAAAAAGACATTAAAGCACTAA
>KZ308444.1:287574-313406 GCA_000376725.2 Ladona fulva
AAATGCTGAAAAATTTGTCTCCAATAGAGAGATACGTTATGGGTCAAAATGACCCATAGCCGTCCTTCTAGGTATATTTTCCATTAAAAAATTAATTGACAACTATTTCGAAATTAACTTTCCGTCTTCAAATAATATAGGTAAAAACACACAAAGTCAAAAAATTTCAAGAGAATTAAAAAATAAATAAGTCGTGAAAATTCATGTTGAACATGACGTATGGGTCAAAATGACCCATCCCGTCCTTCTAGTGTTAAGATGGCCGGGGATTTCATACAGTTTTTATTGTGACCCACGAACTCTGAGAGATATCCTGAAATTTGGAATTGTTCGCTTTATAACGTTGGTGAAAGACACGCACTTCCTTATATTCAAATTTTGTCTATAAAATTAGAGTCACTTTTTAATTCAGATGAGGAGAAAATGGTTCGGTAATTGTATTCTCTTATTTATGGAAACTCTATCGTCTTATTCATTAGTCTCTGTCCTAATTATGTAGTTTCATTCGTGAAGTATGTATCTGTGACGCTTGGATGAAACGCATGCGATGTATCACTCGACGAGTGATATCATGTTCATAGAACAAGTGGCGACGTTCTCGAAATGAGGAAAAAATGTTTGTCTTATCGACCATCTTCTTATGTTTATCGTGTAAAATATTCTCGCAGAGAGAAAGAAAGATATCTGTTGGCATAATCTTGATGTCAGCCTTTTCCCTTTTATACGGAAGGAGGAATCCTTTGAAGGAATCTCGTCCGTCCATCCGAAATGGGTGCCTCTCCGTTTCTCTCCGCGCCCCGACTTTCTCTTGTCTTCTACAACACCATCTGCATTTCATTCATAAGATAACACAGTTATTTCGCATCGTAGTTGCCTCGCAACTCTACAGTCTATATTTCTATTATGTTGCGTCTTCCATGGTTGCCATGTCCAGTGCACGTGATTCAAACAGCACAGTTCTTTTAAGTCACTGTGCTCGTTTAATTTTTATAATTATCCCTATATTTCTGTTGACTTAGTTATCTATTATTTTGAAACTCAAAGAGACTGTCAAACTTCTTAGATTATTTTTTATGATAAAAGAATATTTGGCCTGAAAGTTAGTTTCGTTTTTCCAAATACAGCACTGAAAACTTGAATACTAATCATGGCATGTACATATGAGTTATTTACTGAGCTATATTTTGAGACTAAATTTGTATCTCCTTCATTCCGTGTTATTTTCTGAGAGCCGAAGATTCTGTTGCACAAAACGGAATCCCCAATGGTTAAGGAGAGGAGTCATGACAAAGTAAAGGGCGTTTTTATTCCTTTCTCATAATGCAGAGCTATTACGAAATTGAGGCCGAAAGAGTGGATTTTATTGAATCCTCGGCATTTACTTTTTCATTTGCGCAGCTCCGCGTTTCCTGTCCTGCTAATATAATCCCTAAATTGAACATTAAATCGTCAAGTAAAGCTGCCATTCTCTTTCCTTTCCATCATTCCTTCTCACGGGAGTTTATAAAAACTATATTCATCCTATACTATAGTATATTTATTAGCTGTATGAGAGGAACATTTATTTAATAGCAACAACTTTAAATACAATTTATAAATTTGCAAAACTAACGCATGAATTCTATTTAATATCCTTATATTTGGTTTACGAGTGTATGTAGGTACGTCTTTCTCTTCATCTCTATTTTAGAAACAGGTAGATGTAGAGCTAAGAGATAAACTGTATTCTGTTTCTACGAGGAAGAAAGCCCCATGATAACTATCGTCATCTCTGAGCAGGCTCGGGTTCGAACCCAGGAGCCCGCAATACGTTTCCAGTAGATAATAAGCGAGTTTCCATTTTTGAGACTGCAATATTTTTTTCATTAATTCAGTAATTACGTAAATTTGAACATATTTCCGTCGTAATTACTTCATTCGACGACTTAAACTATAATATGTCTCATTTCTACAATGTTTAAGCGTTTTGCGATCAGCTGAATCATAAATTCGCCATTTATAGGAAAATGTCGGATATTTCTTTCCTTTTTCTGTAGTTGCTGAGGTGACCGTCATTGTTATCTCGAATTCAGTTGCTAATAAATAAAAGGGATTATCCTTTCTTTTTTTCTCAATTTTAAGTGTTTTTAACAGCCAAGGTTTGTTCATAGCGAGGTAGATATTTAGGATTCAGCAATGGACGCAATTGATTTGTATCATATCGAAATAGACGTCATATCCACTTTACATTTTCAAGTGAACCTTCAATAGGTGCATATAACCTCTACTGTAAAACCGACGTCGTTTTTCAAATATATTCCAATATATCTATATCGGTAAACAATTTTAAGGAAGGAGGTCCAGATTTACCGTCAGACAGAATTTGCACATTTTAAAAGTGATGATCGCCGAGTCGTTAATAATTTCAAAAGATTATCACTCAAATAGTCTCGTCCTTGGTTTGAAGAAAGGATTCTCACAAGAAAATGACAATCGCCAATGGGAAGGAGAGCTCGAGGGGACTTTCACGGTTAGAACAGCCGCTGTGGAAGGCAGTCGCCACTTATGTGTGTGAAGCAGCTCTTCTGAACTTCTGACGGTTGTAAATAATATGCAAGTCATTAAGTCTAATGATACAAAACAAGAGGGAATATTATCTCTAACTATGGGCTCTCATCGTCCAAAAATGCAGTTTCAAAGACGTGATCATTAAACAAGAACAGATACAACTTGAGGATCTCCGCGACCGGACAATTGACCGCGTCTCACAACTAAATGTAAAAATTATGTTATATACTATACTTCTCTCTGTATTTTTCTGGATACCCGTACTACCAATAACGACCTCAAATCAAAATATAGATGTTAAATTAATTATATAGTATTAGTTTAAAATAATACATTGCTTAGTGTTAATATAAAATGATAACGTTGAAATAGTTAAACATGTGGCTGAAGGGTCATTAAATTCAAGAAAAAAGAATCTATGTAATCCAATGTAAACAGAAACCGACGAAATTTAAACGAAATGTTGCCGACGAAATTTAATAGATTATTAACAAATACTCTTATAGTTACATCCCTTAAACAAAGAAGTACATAACTATAAAAGTATTTGACATATTATCTCATTTATAAGGTTGTCAGAAATTTGTATAACATAGTTTTACGTTAAGTAGTGAGACACGCTAAATTGTCGCGGAAGCATTAAATAGATTATTAATATGCAATTAAAAAAATAATAGCATTTAGAGACAAAAACATGAGAGGACGAGTTTGTCAATGAAAAAATGTTTCCTTAGATTCTGTCCGTAAGTATTGGGCCCGAAGGCCGGTTTGGACCTCATCCCCTCAACCATGCTACGAAGTGATATAAGATTTACTAGGCAAGATGAGGAGTGAGGTAGTTTGCCCTTGCTTTCCTCACTGAGTGAGAATTTTATAAGCCGAACTATTACATGTAAGTGAAGAAAAATGACTCTTAGAGTAACACTTATCGTAAAATTCCATAAAGAGAACCGATATTCAACTTCATTCATACCTCAGTAGCTTCGTATCTTCAAAGCCGTGAACAAGACTGAGACAAAAGTAAATGAAAGATACATTTTACTACATCTCGTAACAAAAGACAAATGAAAAAATAATCATTTTAAACGTATGGTAGCAGGACTGTAATTGCATTGCAGTGTAAAATTTTGTGTAAAAATAAAATATATAATTATAATAAAATAATTGTAACATAAGGTCTTGTTATTGTAATAAAACGTTACATATTGTATTTTAATGTATATTTGTAATTTCTCAGTCATGCACAATTGTTAATAAATGCAAAATGTTGTAATTCCAATGTAGATTTGTAATTACCGGTTATAGTATAATTGTCACTCCCTATGACAATGATATTTTCTTTAATTGCTTATGTTTTTCGTTGGATAAACAACTTCATTTTTATTATGATTATCATTATTAAAGATGTTCGCATAATTTCAATTCGGAGTAAAATTATAAAACTGTGAACGCCAATACGTATCTATACGTAAAAGAATGGAGAAGTAAGCTTACGTACCTATACTTAAGGAATGGGGAACTGCTTTTGCAAACATTTTGGCGTGGACGTACTCCATCGGGCGGATAACGAAATGAACTTCTAAACTGTGAAAATGAATCGGTTATTCCGCTCATTCAAAAAAGGCTGCCGTCGGCATTAACAGCATTTATGTGCTCAAATGCATCAATCAACTGAAATTTCCCATCTCGTGCGCTTCCGTTTTTAGAAAATAACTAGAACATCACTAGAAAATAGTGCACTGCGAAAGTTGCAGATGCAACCGGTCATCGAATTTTCTAACCCGATTTTAATGAACTGTGCGACGGAAGTGGTGATTGGATGAAATGGTTGGCGGGTGCTATCCGAATGAACTCCGTTGCGGTACAGAAGTGTAAATCACACGATTGGAATCATCTGTAAATTCTAGAAAGGATACTTGAAATCAACTCTTCCATTCGCTTTTCAATCTATACATTCCATGCACCATCCTATTTACGAAGTACTTTCGCAATTAGAGGCAAAGAATAGACCAAATGAAAGGAAATGAAAAATAAAGTGTGCGGAAATTCCAATATGTGGAGACGGTAATTCGATTTTTTATGGTCGATACTGTTTTAATTCGATTTTATCAATTAAAATTAACAATGAATGGTACATTTTAAATAAAAGATAAGTGTAGATTGCTTTGCATCTGCACCTCTCAATTTCTCGATTTTAAGACCAATCAAATTCAAACACATTAAGGCTTTGGTCCCGTCCATCCGATCTCCGCAGTGAGTTCGGAGATTTGTATTTCAAAGCCGATTGCAGAGACAGCATCTTTTTGTAAGAAGAAAGTAGAAAAGTAAAAGAGTTTTCTTCCCACGGTTTAGGAATGAAGAGTTCACGTTGATTATTAATTTTACATTCTTTTTCGTTCAAATTTCACGAAACGAAATCCCATGACTTGACATCGATTCTTTCATATAACGAGTGAATACAGTCCGCCGGACTTCGTGAAACGACGTTATTCCTCTTCCAAATATATATCCCAAAATTCGTTATCAACATTTCATTGTAATATTATTCTAGTTTTTAATATTCATTGTTATTCTATTGATATGGTTGAAATTATTTTAGGCAAAGAGAAGGAATCAATGTAAAACGGCTTTCGTAAATAACATTATAATTTAATAGACTTAAACGTGATCATTATTTCATCGACCATTTCCCACCGATTGAGCTGCTGATAACTTGCATCTGATGCGCACTAACGCCTCTATTTTGCTGATTAAGAATCGTTATGGTGCCATTATATTCCACTCTTGATATACGGAGCTTCAACGGAGCGGAGAAGTAATCATCCTCCGTCGTTTCCATTGGGTGGAGAACGTAAACAAAATATGAAGTGCTTTCCACGGAAGCCGTTTGTTCTGCTCATCACGAAAGCGACAAATGGAAATCGGCTCAGGAAACCGTTGGAGGCGCTTGAGTAGCGTCCTCGTTGACCCTTAGGGTCAACTCGATTGAGGTCACGCATTCCACTCGCCAGAAAGTGTCGTCGGAAAGTATTCGCATTCAGATGGACATCTGCGGTGGAATGCAGCCACGTTTTCACTTTGAATCGCGAATTGTATTATTCCTATTCATAAATGACTGAATCAACGAAACACATTCCGATGGACATTTGCCATGTCAGGGATTCGATATGGAAAAAAGCTGTCACAAAATCAATTCAATTCCCAAAATTGAATTTGAGTGTATTTAATCTCCATCGCATCCAATACGTTGAAATTACCAATACTACTCTAAGATCAACGCCATACTACTGATGGGTTCGAGTTTTATCTCGAGCCAATCAGTATTATTCAAAGAATTTTCGAAAATATTTAACTTTTTAACATTTGAAGGGCGATAAATCTATAAATTGGAGTTTGCCTCCTGAAATTAAAATATACGGCAATATTAAGAGAGCGTTTGTCATGGTTATTAGACACGAAGACAAGCAAAGTTATTGATCTAGGAGTAGAAATCAAAACATTAAGCAGAGTTCTTAGCTCGCCTTTTTACCAGCTACTATTTTATTATAAAGAAGATAAATGGAAATAAATTGTATATAAATTGTTTTGTGTATTAGATTTTATTTACTGATGTTAAATAAGAATTAAAAGTTAAGGCAATGGTTTGTAACACGCTTAGAAAGAGGAAAAACAGCAAACCTTTAACGTATCGGATTCTTAGATGAATCTAACGTAAACGATTCCATTTTAGGTGATGGATTCAATATTTGAAGCCGATTAAATAAAGCTTTCAAGTTTACTTAGAAACTGTCCATCCACATTGTCATTGACTAGACTGTTGAAAATTTACTTCTTAGGTATTCAGTGCAGTGCTGTTTTCACATTCATATCATCCCAAACATAGTTTTCCAGTCTTAATATATGTTTTGTGAGAGTTTTCTAATCTCAAATAGAATGAATCCAAAGTGTATCTCATAGTTACTGAGCATGCACCTTTCAATTTACTCATTTGTCTCGAAACTTCATCATAAACTCGATTTCTGTTCATAAACCATTGAATTTAGTACATCTTTTCTATGTTAAGTTTGTCTAACGTATTTTTTTTAAATACACAATTGAATTGAATAACAGTTCACTCTTTGTCTACCGGATATCCATGTGGGTAACGCGTTCGACTTTGGCGAAAGCGATTCCGGGTTCGATTCCCGTTGAGGGCTAATATGCGAAATGACCTCGTCTGTCGCAACACTTTAAAAATTACTATTACTACCCCACTTCGTCGTGTGTCCTTCGTAAGGCACTGCTTTGAGTTTTCATCATTAATTACTTTACGTTGAAACCAAAGAAGTTACTACCCCTTTATCGTTTTTAATTTTCCCTTTTCTCACCGATTTTTAGTCCGAAATAACAATTCGGGAAATCGGTTGGAATTCGAAATCTAAAAGGAGGATTGGGAAAAATGGTCTGTCCTTTCTTCGATTTCCAAACTTAAATAAACTGTCGTTTCGGTGGAAATTTATTTTGTATCCCCAAATGACTAATCCGGCACTTCAGTGCAGTTCAGTTAAAATCAAAAACCGCTTTAGCATAACATTCATAAGTTACCTGCACTGGCATATCAATATCATATTCACGTAGCAGAAATATCCCATATTCTATAGAGCAAAATCAAGTCTAAATAAAAGAAAAATATGCCCGAGAATCTTGGTTAAAATAAATTCTTAATTTGGCCGCAATCAATTAATTTATGAAGGGTTCCCTGGCGTCAAATCTTGTATTTCAAGATATTCTATCTTTCAGGATACTATGAAACAGGATCATTTAATATCGAATAACTTTGACTTTTAATTAAAATCGATTGTGGCAGGCTTGATCTTGTGGAAACCCATATGAAAAGGATGGTATAAATAAAATTACAATTACTCTTTTCCACAGGTGTATTTACAGAAATAAAAAACACGACCGGTTTCGGCGCAGATCGGCCATCATAAGGTGGCTGACTCTTTTTTTGACTTTTGTTTGATTTTTAACTTTATTAACCTGAGGATTCCCGCAGAAGTAGGATGTATGATTTTGTGATTAAAGAAACGACCATGGGATACAGAGGACTGAATACAGCATAAAGTGGACTTCAGATGCGGGAGTTTCGCATTGCTTAATGATTACGTCCATTTTAATAATTATATACGAGCACAAACATTCACTATCAGCCGGAATTCGACCCCGGGACCGCCGGGAGTCGGTCCACCGCTGCGACCGGTATATCTTCAAAACGGCTGAGTCTTAATTCCCTGAAAATAATAAGTGAATGTATCACGAAGACATTTCATGCATCGCTGTTTGAAAATGAACAGGAGCTGTCATATCATATTTTATTTGAGTGAATGGTGAATTCTTGATAGCTCATTCCTTCTATATCTATCCCAAACTGCAAATCCATTGACCTATTGGCTTACTCTTCCACGCTCTCTTTCTTCGAACGCATTTACTGTTCTCAAACGGTTACATTTCCTCCGCAGCGAAAGTTCGGTTCTACGCCTTTGCTCGATAATTACTCCATGCGTCCCCTCGGCAGCCGCTTTGGATGGATCTTCTATTGGACAATTGCTTCCTCGCGTCACACTGTGATTTCAAATGCCAGTCGCCTACGTAGCACCCGGATATAATTTCTAAATGCATTCCTTACGTCCTGTTATAAACTCTGGTAAACAGAAACTATGTTTATACTAATAGTTGGATAGTGTGATGTTACCACATTTCCTTGCGCGTCTGAATTATGGATGGAAACTGCACACCCTTCTCCCGCGTATGCATTTATTTGGAAATTTCTCGGTTATTCTGCTCATCCTGAGAGACAGTTGCACCCACAACTCCTTAGAATTCAAAACTTTTGTTGATGATTACTGGAGGCTTACCATGCACGATGAGGAGTGAGGTAGTTTTCTCTTCTTAGCTCAACGAGCCAGGTACTCTCAATAAATAACACTCTTCACATCAGATAGCGTTTCGATTTGCGAAAACCTCTGCAATGAAAGACGGAGTTATTCAACGATTACTGGAGGTGACTCTTACTTCGATCTTTTCGAAGCAATTACTTTATCGATCAAAGACCGATCTTCTATAATTCTACGAAGCAAAATGAACCAACTTTTGCCAACTCCCGTCTCCTGCCTCAGTTTACTTTAAACATTTTCTTCCATTTAGACATTTATACTTTTTTTGTGGATTCGTAAGTTTTTCCCTTTAGATGCGTTTTAAGAGCATATGTTGATTTCATATTCGAGCCCCTCTTCTGCCGAGATCATTCCTTATTGTTGTAAGTGAATTAAACGATTCAACAATTGCATCGCTTTAATTTCTGTGGACAAGTCGTTGAATTTATTATTTGAATTATTTATATGAATATCTATTTGAGCAGGTAACTTGTCTATCCCATGAAAAGGTCGTTAAGAATTCTGAAATCATTTCAAATTAAATTTTAATAATTCACTGAAAATTGAACTTGACATTGTCAGTTGATTTTAATGCTGTCCGCCAGGTTTAATATCACTCATTCGTAAATTTAATTACTATCATTTATATTTTTATCATTCCTAAATTTAATTAATTTCTGGATCCAAATATGTATTCCAATAAAAGTGAATTATGACAATTTCATCATGAGCCATGTTCACTGTGAAATGTCTGTTTCACGAGAAGAACAACTGAAACGCGATATCGACCGAAATCTTAATTTTTAACGGATCGCAAATTTCGATGTGAGAGAATGGATATATTGTTCGAAAATTCATTTTCGTCGGATTAATTCAGTGGAACAAATTAAACGCAACATCTGAAATTGTAATTAAGCCTTCTGCATGCCAATCGATACGAATTATTCTGCAGTAGGTTTCCATTTGTTCCGTAACTTCCCCAGTATCATCGGTTAAATGAAAAAGCACACATCCTAATTGAAGCTTCATCGTAAATCGTGATTCGTACCTGTTTGAAGATCTCTTTAATTCGACTGAACGTTATCCCTATGAATTTGTTTGGCAATTTGGTTTATCGCCTCACCCAGTAGTTGTTCTACTGATATAATCGATAAAAGGTTTTACTGAAATAATAAAAATGAAAACAATTTCATGCAAGTCATGGATTTCTATTCCAGAATCCAGAATCCAGAAACCAGAATGTCCAGAATCGCTCCGCTGAACCACCAGTACAAATATTAACACTTTTTATTTATAATAACTTAAATAATATTCGTTATAGTTAATAATAAGAAGAATAAAGTAATTATAATTAAAATGATTGTAATCAATAGTAAATCATAAGTGAATAGTAATTTGTAAGTAGGTATGAATAAAAATGATGTGTCCGGCTTCACTGGCATAGGAATTGCAGTAATCCCTTCTAGAAGACAGTCACTGTGTTCCGTTGCACATACGTTGAGTTGATGGACGAGAACATTCTTTGAGCTACGAAGAGGAGAGAACATTAAAGAGGGACATTTTCATTGCGATTTATCGAATCAGTGGCACGCAACAGAGATCACACGTCCGTACGAGAGAGTATGAAATGCGTTTTTTACGTCTTCCTCTTTACGTGATGCTTTCGCTTACTTCTGTTTTCCTCGTTTAATGCGCTGCTCAGTTACTGTCGCCCTTCGCCATGGCCACCAATAAAGACGAAATTCGAAAGAAGAAAATTTACCATCCGATGATTCTAATTTTAAACACATTTCCCGTTATATTTTAAATTTGAAATCAAACGTAAGAGTCTGGAAATGTTTATCCAATATGCTTTTTCAGTCCAAACAGACACCCTTTTCTCCGATTGCTTTTGCTTTTTATTTGCTTGTGATTTTGAAGTTCGAATGACCAATATCAATGCTGGAAATTTCTAATTACATTCAACATTATTAAAAAAATGTGACATTGATTGTGGAAGAAGTTAATCAAATACATCCAAGATACATAATTAATAGTTCCCTTTTGGTATGTTTATGTCAGTATTTCTTCTATGTTAGTTCTTCTTTGTCAGTGTTTGTGGATATTTATCCGAAGGGTGGAAGCCCACCTCTATTAGCTTCCCTTATATTTGGAGAGGGCGGATAGCCAAGTGGGCAACGCGTTCGACTTCGGCGAAAGCGATCCCGGGTTCGATTCCCGGTGGGAGCCTACGTGCCTTAGCTGACGA
This sequence comes from Ladona fulva, assembly GCA_000376725.2. Classification (NCBI taxonomy): domain Eukaryota; kingdom Metazoa; phylum Arthropoda; class Insecta; order Odonata; family Libellulidae; genus Ladona; species Ladona fulva. The sequence continues at coordinate 298,282 of KZ308444.1, forward strand.
AGCACTTTTATCAATACTACTACTTGGAGAGGGCATGAGGCTTTTGCTGAGGAGAAGAATATGGCCTCACTTCTCACTGTGTCGATGTGCATCTGGAGGTGTATAGTATTTAAAGAACTTCTTTACTCCAGCTTTAATAAAAATGAGAATAAAGATATGATTATAATCAAGAGAACTCAAGCATCGACTTTTTACATTTTCCAGTCAAGAGCTTCCATTTCGCCTTTCTTTCCAAAACTGTTTATAGAAAATACCTCGTCGATGACTAAATTTTATCTTCATTTTGTTAGTGTATCCTTCTCTATGTTTTCTCCAAAGGATTTTCCTTTGGTTTCTCGTTATGTGCAATTTGTTTTAATTTTAATTTCTAATTTAATAAAATCATTACTTCGTATGAATATGAAGCTCACAATTTTAAAAGCAGATGAGTATTTTTTCTTGTAGTTGTAACTTAAAAATCGTCATTTGCAAAAAGCTCTACTTTCTTACTGTACCGCTCCTTGAAGATATTCTGTTACGCAGCATCACTCTCTATACTTGGAAACCACAGAATGATACCGAAATTCATACCTCGCATAAGTCGAACACATATTCCTTAATGGGATTAAAGCCATTTTTCACGGTTCGAGTCATATCTCATCTGTTAGAACAAATCGCTCACACTGATATATGTATCAGAGTAGTGTTTTACAGTGGAAGAGTTGGGAATGCTGTTCTACGAGCACCAAACTCTCACCACGTCTAAAGCCAATCTTTCGTCATCTTCAGAGAGTAAATGCGCTTCTCATGTCCCTGCTCCTTCTTCTGTTTGAGATTCTCCCCTTCGAATGCCGTTTCAGTTTTCCCGCACTTGGCAGTCGCCCGCGGTGCCTCAAAGCCACGGGTCGCCCTAAAGGTGCTTTCATTTATTCCGAAAAGTACAGAATGCAATCGTAGACGAGCTTAAAGGCAGCGAGTGGAGGAGTGTACTGCTCTACTTAACATATAATGGACAATTGATTGGAGGAAGCATGTAAAGTGTTGCTGCCTCTATTTCCATCCATTTATTACAGAGAGAGCCACTCTGAGAAGGGAAAGGTAATCTCAAATGCGGTTGGGATCTGGCGCCTTGTTTAGATGCAACTGACACGAGTGTTTAAAATGTAGAAATAAGATGAATTGGGGCAGTGACGGAAGATATGCTTCCTCAAGAGAAATAGCTGACGCTCCATTTTAGACCTACATTTACATTTACTGAATAACTGTTATTAGTACTAATACTGTTATCAGTTATTCTTCTCTCCCGAAGATGGCAATATAATTGTCGATATAAGTATTGAGAACAATACATGCAAAGCACGACCACTGAGAACCCTAATGTTGTGGGAATTCTTCAACGGTTAGTTTGCTCGAAAACAAGGGCTTTTTGGAGTTTTTCTCGAACTCTAATGTCTTACCTCAGCCTTCCTTTCCTTTCCTTCCATTCCTTTTCCTTATAGATCCAATTTTCCTTTCCTACTACGCTTCTAATATGCTTTTTGAAGGAAAAACAACTACTGAGCGCATAACTCCAAGGTATTTATGATGTCCCACGAACTCCAAAGGATGCCTTGAAATTTGGCACTTTGCGCCGGTAACGTTGGTGGAATGAGTAAAAGACATAGTTACGCACTTTACTCTCAAGTAGAGTTGTAAATCACTGCACCTAACCTAAAATAACGTTTAGATCGTTCTGTAAACAAACAGTGTCATCCGGTGATACAGCCTCTCTGTAAATTAATAGCATCATCGGCGAATAGCCTAACCTTACTCTTAATATTATTCACTACATCGTTAATGTAGATTATGAATACCCTGTGTGTACCCTGCCACACGCCGGGAGGCGGCTTGCAGGGTACTTATGTAGATGTAGATGAACTAAATAGGTCCTGATACACTTCTCTGCGGAACACCGGATGTGACGCAAAAGTCATCCGATAAAATTACGTCCAACGCTAACGATTTACTGTACGATTTTTCTGATTGGACAGATACCCTATCTGTCCGATATATATGTATATATATANTGTTTCAAACTACCACAAAGTTAAGCCTGAACTCATCAGTTGCATTTAACTTGAAGTTCGAAAGTTGTACAACGTCTGGTTCTCAAGTTTTAGGCACACAGAAACTGTCTGCTTTATTTATAAGATGATCATCTACACCGAGTAATATATATATATAGATGCGTAATATGAATGTGTAGACCATCTACACCTTCCTATTGGCAATCAAATCTAAATAACGAGAGCATTTAATAACCATCTTTAGAGTACATATATACGATCGAAAAGGTTCAGATGTCAATGTTATAATAACGCACACAGCATTATTATCAAATTATTATATTTTTAAACAGATTTTACTCACTAAATTGTGGAAAAAATTTGAAACTCTTATATTAAATACCAGATTAACTCCTGGTAACACTCCGTTGGCTAACAACGGGCATGCAGATAAATTGATAAAAGTATACTAATGACGGTTTATAACCCGTAATTAGTATATTTCTTGAGATTCTCTTGGGAGATAAATATATTGATCTAACAAGGAAACGTTACACAGTTCTTGTGACCTATAAGACCGACAAATACCTATCAACTCAACGAAAATCAGTTTTTTGCTAGTAGTAGTAGAATTAAATTAGAGGTGCGTCGACAGCCAAGGTCATTTTGCACAATTGCTGTTTCAAATTTTTACTACATCTGACTTCATAAAATCAAAGTTTATTAAAATTTCGAAGTGGTCTTCTACTTTGAAATCCCTTATGGTTGGCCAGGATAAAACTTAGTTAAAATGAGTAAATAAGGGAAATAAATATGGGAATTACTTTTAAGAGTGAAATAAATAAGTAATTAAAAAGAGATTTGTAGATGTTAAAAGGTGACTAAAATCTAAAACTAGTTTGAATCACAGACTAGAGTTTCCTGAAGAGTCTAATTTCCCTGAAGAGACGCAATACTCTAGTGATTGCCTCCTATAAATAAGATGAAATGATATTCGGTATCTTAGGATCAATACATCGATTTGCATTGCAAAAGGTCTAAAAGGTATTACGTAGTCAACCGATAAGGTTCTGTTTATCGCCACACAGNACTCAACGAAAATCAGTTTTTTGCTAGTAGTAGTAGAATTAAATTAGAGATGCGTCGACAGGTCATTTTGCACAATTGCTGTTTCAAATTTTTACTACATCTGACTTCATAAAATCAAAGTTTATTAAAATTTCGAAGTGGTCTTCTACTTTAAAATACCTTAAGGGTTGGTCCAGATTAAATCTTAGTTAAAATGAGTAAATAAGGGAAATAAATATGGGAATTACTTTTAAGAGTGAAATAAATAAAAAAGTAATTAAAAAAAGATTTGTAGGCGTTAAAAGGCGATTAAAATCTAAAACTAATTTGAATCACAGGCTAAAGTTTCCTGAAGAGTCTAATTTCCCTGAAGAGACGCAATACTCTAGTGATTGCCTCATGGTCATCCCCAAGTATAGTGGTCCCCTGTAATACTGCGAGCCTGCGAGCGATCAAAGTGAAATACGTACATTTTTCATGGAAACGCTTTTACACGTCTGGGTTCGAACCGAGGACGTTAAGGGAAATAAAACTTTGACTATTATCTGTCTGGCGAAGACATTTAACTTCAAAGACACAACTTTTACTAAAACTACAGAATAACATAGATGTGATTTACGAGTATGTTTCACAGCGAAGCTGCATCATCAGGCAAAGGACAAAGAAAATAGACAGCTTTTATACTATGGTAAATGGCATGGTAAGCATCCAATAAAGAAACACAAGGCATGAAGGTATTAGGATAGGTAGGGGAACAAACGAGGAACAAAGAAAGGGCCAGGGGGTGTGGAGGGCAGTGAGTTAATAGGATGATGAGGTAAAAAGTGAAAGGATAAAGGTACTCAATGGGTAAGGAAGGATAGATAAGCTAGATATCTATTTTGTTTATCTACGTCTACATAAATACCCTGCAAGCCAGGGTATCATTTCAGAAAGCTTATGATTGATTAATGATCAGAAGTGTGGTGGCCCCGGGGGTCGGGTTTTTTGGACGATTTGTTTGACGCGCTGTTCCAACCTCCGAATAACGTATGCCAAATATACTGTCGCATTTTATAACTTGGACTAGCAAAGGCATTTCTCCTTCATAGTAAGAATTATACCACGACAACTTCGAAGTCAGTATCTGACCAGGAGCCGCTGCAATCCGGTCTCCGCTGGAGTGAGTAAATCCTCCTCATACATAAGTACCCTGCAAGCCGCCTTTCGGTGTTTGTCCTTTGCCTGCTGATGCTGCTTCGCTGTGAATCATAGGTCGCATGTATGTTATTCTGTGGTTTTAGTAAGAGTTGTGACTATGAATCTCTGTGTTTCAAACTACCACAAAGTTAAGCCTGAACTCATCAGTTGCATTTAACTTGAAGTTCGAAAGTTGTACAACGTCTGGTTCTCAAGTTTTAGGCACACAGAAACTGTCTGCTTTATTTATAAGATGATCATCTACACCGAGTAATACATTCGCCTTCCACAAACCGCCCTATTCTGTCAAACTTTAATCAGTTATATGAATAATATGTACAAACAAACATCTCTATGCTTCTACAACAACACGAATTTGCGATTTGAAATTATTCGCTCAGTGGTGAAAGGGGTATGAATGGGGGTATCTCGATTGTATTAACGATTTTTATTTTCCGTAAGAATGTCGCGTTGAACGAGAATGCAAATGCAGTCCTACTGATTACATCCATGAAGGAAATCCGTGTATCGTATTTGTTAGAGAGTGCTGGTTGCCATGACAACCATCGTCTCCTCCCAAATTTGCATTCCCTTTTTCTTCCTTTCGGTTGTACCCTTAATTAATTGGAGTATAAAACGTCCCCTTGAGTTAATGAAAATAGGTTCCTTTAAATGAGAGACTCCCTTCTTTTCCCTTAAATACGCTTTACAAGTCGCAAATCATTTGAAGGGGACATTCAAATGCGAGTCTCATTGGTTAAATGAAATAACCTTGAATTAGTGAAATGGGAACAGTAATATGGAATCATAAATCGATAATAAATTAGTGAAACCAAATCAAACCGATCATTCCCTTGGACTCACTCTTCATAAGCAACTTATTCTTTTAGCGTTTGTTGTTGATTCTGGCATTTGATTCTTTATTAATTCAACGAAAACGCTCTTGAATTAAGATGAATAACATATTGAGCAAGAGCGTGATTCACCTTACCCTTAACCTTGTGATTTCCTTGGGGAGGTTTACCTCATAAGACCGCTTTGTGAATTGGTTGCCTCAGTGAGGACCATCTGGCGGCAGTTTGTGCCACTGATGTGGAGGCCGCTCACCTTGCTCACCGAGCATTCCTAAACGGTACGGTATGTTCAGTGGTTAGACTTCATGCCCAGAAAGCGGAAGACCTGGGGTCGACTCCGAGTCATGTCGCTATTTTTCACACTTGTTATTCCTTGGAAAACACTCATTTTGCAGGAGTAAGAATAACTTGGTGATATCCACAGGACTATTTATTACACGACCAGCATCAAGCCAGTATCATGATTTACCAGCCAGAGAAGATAAAATTTAAAGGCTCGTTTTGATAAAAACATAATTATTGTTTATAGGCTGTCTTTAAATCACTGCCTTAGGTTGCAATCGAGATCACAGCAACTAAAATGTCTCTTACAAATAAGCGTAGACAGACGTTGCGTGAATAATCTATAATTTTCTGGAATTTCATGGAATCGATAAAAATTATGGACTTTGATTTCTCAAACAACCAAAGTATTTTCATTCGATAAAATAATTCCCATTTACTCTTCATTATTCTTTTTATTGGCACTTTTCCGATTAATTATTAGTCTTCTCAATATAACTTTGATAGTAATTCTTGATTTTTCTGATATTTCGTCATCATCGTGTTTGAATTTATTTTCTGAAAACATTCCTTAACTAAGGAAGATATGACGAACATTTTGATTGATAGTGAAGGCCTTCAGTGAGTATGTTTTTATTAAAAAAAGGTATCTTTAAGTTTTGGTTAACTCAATTCAAGTCAAGCAAATAAAATTGTGGTTAGTAATGTTTAAAAACCAAATTTTCTCATCAAATAATTTTTCTCATTGCGCCAGTATCAAGTTTTAAGAGCAATATTTCTTTTTAGATTTATTTTAGCTCCGAGTGTTCATTATGGATGCTTTCTCAGTTATGAATCGTTTAGAAAGGGAATGATAATTCAAATAGTGCCAAAATAAGTGACTTTTCAGCTCAGTTTTTATGTAAATGTAAAGCATTTTATTATAATTATACAACATATATCCTCGAACTGTCTTCATAACCAGCGAATGAACTTCACCGTATTTGGAGACCATTTCATCATTTTGATGAAGAGACTTCATTGATACAATTCACAGCAATACATAGCGGAGACATAGGTGTTCAAGAAAAGTAAAGACAAAACAGAAAAATCGAATGAGTTGAGCTTTCGGGACCTTTATTTTCGTTTAATTTGAAATTGATGTACTTTCAGTGATCGCAAAAGTGAAGAATTTAGCCTTTCTTTATCTACTAAAGGTAATTAAATTCAAATCGACCATGATAAGTTTTAGCAAATACAATCTTTTGCATTAAATCGCATGAGTTCAATAGAATTAGAAAAACTAATTTTATTATCGAGTCTTGGTTTTCTTCCAGAATTAAGATATATAATGACATGAAAAGTATTAGAAAAACTAATTTTATTATCGAGTCTTGGTTTTCGTCCAGAATTAAGATATATAATGACATGAAAAGTATAAAATAAAACACCAGCCTGTTTTTCAGCTGAAAAATGAGTAAAAGTCTCTGAATAAGTAGCATATCTTATTTAAAGAAGACTTTTGTGGCTCTCATGAGATGTCTAAACGAAATTTCCAACTTTCAAATCACTCATCGTAGACGATATGCCTTTCAAAATGAAAAGAAATCTTAAAATGCATTTTATGATAAAAGTATATAATTTCCATCGGAGGAAAGTCAAAAGTCATTAAAAACCTTTCACCTTTGATGGATATGCCTTCAGTTATTTCTCTTATAAATCCATTTCGCTCCAGCCATTCTTGTTTCTCTCCCATTTATATCAAACAAACCTCGTGACTTTGTGTTTGTTTTCATCATCAAAAAAAATCGTTCCCTTTTTTAACGTTAGCATAGCAGCGCTTGTTTGATTTTAGAAGGTGGTGTGAAAATAGGAAATTAAAAATATGTTCGAAGCAGAAAATATGAGCTAAAACCATGAAAATGAAAATCAATTGGAAAGTGAATAAGTCTGAATATGCATTCGAAAACAACACGAATGTTGGAAGTTCAGAAATCACCTCTTTTTCCTCATCACCCCCAAACCGCGCATTAATTACTCAAACATTAATAACAAGTTGCTCTTTTGCGCGCAACAACATCTCTCGGGTCACTCATTCGCCGTTTTTAAATTTCTGTTCACTAAGAGAAAAATCTCCCGGAAGCTTTTTTAATTGCAGAAATTCTCTAGAGGAGGTCAAATTTTCATTTCATTAGTTTTTTTATCTCTCAGCAGTCACCTCGAATTTCACTTCTTTCTTCACTTTTTGCTCTCTTTTCAACCCGGCGCTTTTTACATAATTTTCTTCAAAGAGAACTATTCTCTTTAGAATTTATACCTCTGATGTGTTACGAGAGAGAAAGTCGTCCGCATATTCCGGAGGTCGAAGAAATGTATCCCTAAAGAGGGCGAGTTTATTTCGAGACGAACCACAACATTGTCTACGTATTACGTATAGTCTAAATATAAGAATATTCCGAGAAAAATTCTGTTTAATATACTGTCCTGAAGCTCATAACGTAATTGCTAACTCTATTTGGAGAGGTTTACTTACAGAAAATATACATATATTATAGATACTATAAACCTGAATTTTCTAAGAGAATCGAGCCAAAGCAACAAAGGAGAAAAGTGTGACTGAATCGCATCTTTCACGACAACGAATCAACAAAATATTCTTCAAGAAGTTTACGAATATACCCTTACACACAATTCGGGTAGTGTCCGTCTGTCTTTCAATTGCGGAAATTTGTACGAGAAAACTAAGAAACGTCGTAGAAAGCCACAAGAAAACTAGGAAAATGCGAAGATACTCAATTTACTATTATTTATGGTAATGAGCCATTCATTCAGAAAAACGTGACTTAAAATTCCAAATATTAGTTGAAAGTTTCGTTAATTTTTCGTTGTATTATAGTACAAAAAATAAAAAACAATTGGTTGAAAATAAGTTTCAAAATACGCTCATCTCAACTTTTCTTACATTCTGGGAGCAATTTTTTAATTTATTAAATTACAATTCAACTTAACATGATTTGGTGCGCCCATCAGGAAATATCTAATGAAAGCAGTGACGTGTTGTGTTCATTCCTCCGTATGTTTGTACTTCACGAGGTACAAGTCCCTCTCACACTGCCCGGGTTCGAACCCAGGATCCCATAATTCGTTTCCGTAAGATTACTCGCGACTTTTCCATATTGCAGACTGCAAGGTTTATTCCCTTAATTTAACAATATAAGTTAATGTGAATCACAACTGCTTCATTTGAAGACTCAAAGAAAGAGGGATTTCCGTTTCTCAGATTTTTTTTAATCGTCGGTAGCAACCAAGCAACGTACAACATGTTCCGGAATGGATTTATACCTTCTTCCTATTGTAAACGTCTCATCCAAGTTGCCGAAGTTAGATCGGAATTTGCAATGTACAACGGATAACTTAGACGAAGGATCTTTGAAAGGTTAATAATTAAAGGAGTTAGAATGTGGTGATATATAATTGGTAATATAAGATTTATGAGGAATTATTGATGACAGTAATTATAGTATAATAATATTTCTACAATGGATATCATGCACGTCAAATTAGCAGATACAATTTTCTTCTAGTTTCCCCGTTAAATTCCAACGTGTACCTCCACTTTGTAACGATAAAAATCAATTCCGATGAAAATATTGAAGAAATTATATTTCTGTATCTGATACCTTGTTTTATGAGAAAGAAAGTTATCTTTAAGAAAATAGAAACAATCAAACGTGCAAATAACATTCACAATCTACACATTTTTTTTAAACACACAAGTTCGTACAACCAAAATGATGACGACAAGAGGTGACGTAGTTTTCCGTGTTTTTTGTGAAAAGGTTTCTCGGGTTTCCAACCAGGTAATTTCTGGAAACATTGCTGTCGCCAACGTTTTCAGAAATTACCTGGTTGGAAACCCAAGAAACCGTTTTACAAGCAATCCACCAGGAAAGCCTAAGATCATTATTTCGGTGTTTTTTGTTTGAATTGCTCTTGTCTTGGTTTTTTGTATAGATATTTTCATGTTACAGTCATTAGATATCAGATTTAATTTATGGACAGCCAATTGTAAATTGTCTTCATTTTGTTACATTATGATTTGATCATCGGCGGGCAGCTTAGAGATTAGAAAGAGGTTCTGGAATAGAAGCATTTATGGGGAAGAAGTACAGGGAGGCAGAGATTACGGTGGTTAACGGACAGCATGCATAAACCAGGATAGTAAGATGATGATGATTGTTATAGTTTATTATTTAATAATCCCTAATGACTGGGTTGTGAGTAATCAAGTTCACCATTATTTCATTCACTTGTTAAAAAAATTTAATTGACATTAATGTAAACGGCAAGAAATTTCAAGTCCATTAAAACAACAACCGGTTTCGGCGTTTCATTGATTACCTTTATAATCTCTCTCTTACGGAGTTTCACAACATTTCCACAGCTTCCGTTAGTTTTAGGAAGAAATATAAAGACTTCGTGCAAACATACAAACAGACCGAGGAATGAGGTTTTCCTATTCGATCGTGATATACGTTGTTAGAGTTGGCTCACTTCAGTCATTATCATATTTCCTCCAAATGAGATTGCATCACTTAAGGAAAGCTGTGCGGAGAATTTCTGCCATTAAAAGAAAGCGACTAAACTGTCGACATTTTATAAAAAGAAAATGGTAATCGGAAGAATGATTTTCGTTGGTAAATTCTTCTGTTTGAAAATCATAGCGCGAGAAATTAAAACAAAAATTTTGATGGGTAATCTTATGTAATTATTCAGTAGCAACCAACTACCTGTCGAATCTCAACCTGAAAATAAAAATTGATAAATACGATACCAATTGCGACTAAATTAACTTTCAAGAAAGCATTAGATAGTCAATGAGGCAGAGGAATCGCTATTCACTCGATTCGTATTTCATTCCTTAATCATTTGTGAAAACTCATTGGTGGGCGTTCACTTTTGAGCGTTTATTTGGAATATGCTAATCAATACAAAGACAAAATGGACCAAATGAGATTCACAAGAAATAATACAGATATAAATACATACTGTAACCATAGCAATGAACACACGACAACATTTTCATTCCCATCCTAATTATTGTTAAACGTTTCCATGAATCCCCCGAAAGTATTCCCTATTTTGTTCCTGCATTTATGAATGTCTTACTTTTTCAGTGGATTGCTGGATCGTGAGAAAGGAACAAGTGATTGACCCTCTTGATAACGTTTAGATTCAAGCTGATTAAGAAACACTCGTAATTGGTTGTTTAAAGGTCGTTTCCTGGAGGAGGTACTTTGGTTTCATGTCAACACGATGATGACCAGTGGTTTCAGGAATGGAGAAATATTCTTAGCAATGAAGAGAATAAATGGAGGAAAATGGCGTCTTGGACTTGCACAAGCTGATCACAAGTGATGTGCATTGAATCTTATAATTGTAAACAGCAATTGCCAATTTCCAGTGCATAGAAAACTTGATCTTGCTATGTTCTTGAAATGAGTTCCGATGAATGTTTCAATAAACGATCGATATACGCGTTACGATAACGATACCAGAATATACTATGTTTCTACTCTGTTACATTACAAAATGCATTAAACTAAATACATCTTAGACGCACTTAAAGATTTCTTAAGAACCGTAACATTTTCATTAAATCTCAAAGACTAAACTATAACTGATTCAACGATATTCTCTCCGAAGAATATTTGAAGCGAGATATCAGTCGTGAAATAACAGGAGAGAGATTAAGTTTGCTAATTCCAGGAAATATCACTCTCTTATATTCTTCTTTTCTGAAATTATATCCGAAGCTGAAATTGAGGGAGATCTTTCATGTTGACTGATTTCTTCTTTAAGCTGTTACAATCATAGCAGATATGAATCTATCATTTCCTATGCCTTTTGTTTTATCTGTATATCGAAATATATTTTTTGCTCTTAATTAGCCTTTGTAGCCACTCTAACGCCAAATATGTTTCATTATAGTTTTTCTGTCAGAATTTCACCACATTTTGTCGATGCGACTTCTTCTCCTTCTCCTCCATGAGTTTGTTACAAATCGTTCGTTTCCTTTGTCCTTCAACCGAATGTCCTCGAGTTACCTTTTTCATCGTTGCTTCGCTTTCTACCTCATCATGCGTCGATTATCTAAGTTGCCACCGTAAAATGCAAAGGAATGCTTCGCAGTTAAAGCAGCGCCCGGTCTATATTCTGGTTGTCATCATATGACGATGACAACCAAATGAATGTCCTTGGTGAATGTTATTCATTAACTTTTATGGCCAAGAGCGGAAATTCTTGCTTTTACTCCGTTCTCGTTCTGATACATTTCCCTGAGCGATTTCTCAACTAAAGCAGCCTCTTCTCCTTCGAATTCGATCCCTTTTTCCATTCCAGATTTTATTTTTTTATTGAGGTAATTCAACATCTTTTCCAATGTCTGACTAAGGAGACGATAAATGCTTAGTTAAAAAACCAGAGATTACACAAAGAAAAGCTGCCAGATTCGTTTTAGGTAGGTATGATAAGAGGGAGAGTGTTTCAGGAATGATAAGGAGTTAATAAGGACTAATGGCGTGTAAGTGAATTCAGTAGTTAATAAATACATTAAATTTGTGATTTAAAAAGAATGGGAGCATGGAATTTATGAATACTTGTAAGATATAATACGTATATATTTTAAGATTATCATCCTATTCTTACGCCTTCCTCCCTCTCTCAAAAGTCAGTTAACGGATTCTGCAAAATTCCGACGAAAGCCATTTCGTTACTTCCGTTGATTTCTTAAGAAACACCTATATTTTAATTTTATGAACCGTTCCAGGAACTACAAAGCGCTTTTAAATTGTTCTGGAATTTCCAGGAGTTAAAGACTGATAACTAGTAGGAAATAAATACCTATATGCTTTATGAGCGATTGTTAATTGCTTTTATACAGTTTTAAATGTTTTCGAAAATGGTTATTTTGCACTTCCTATTTAGGTATTTCACATTTCCTTCCTATTTTCCCGTTGAATTTCAGCTTCCACTCTATTAGTTTACGATGTGTCACAGTGAGGATGTGCCTGGGGATGTATTTCACGCCCCAATGCATTGAAATTGGGTGGAAGTTGTCTTTAAAGACAGAAGTTCTTCAAAAACGGTGAAAGTTATTGCTAAGCATTGTAATTTATGTTTTTTTTCGCTCTCAAATGTATTTATGGCAAAATATGGATTGAAAACAGATTAAATGATCCGTGGAAGTGGTGTGGCGGTAATTAATTCCGTCGACGCAAATGAATTCGCATTCATAAATGGAATTGTTTATTATCGGACCCGCGCATCTTCTTTCCAGTAAATCGCCGAGGAAAGTCGTTTTTTGTAAAAGGAAAGTTTTCTGAAGGAGATAAATGGACACCGAATCCGGATTTATCTCACGGCTCATCACGGAGAGACTTCCGCATGCGGTCACCTGGCTGTTGTATGTTTCTCTGAGATGCTGCGGTCGCTGGAGCGTAGGCAGTGACATCTTACGTGCTCTGCTAAGCCCACCTTTCGCTTCATATTCCGTTTGGAGGAATTACTCGCGCCGCAACGGTTTCGAAAGAATCCTAAGTATTAAAGCTGCGCTGGCGGAGTAGTTAGCGCCCAAACGCCTATTTTCGGATTCCGCCAGTCGAATTATTCCGATGATTGAATAGTTGAAAGTGTTTGTAAAATATAATTATTATTTAAATGGAGGTAATTGGAGTCTTCCTGTTCCAGTTAAAGAAATGATAATAATTTCATTAAATTCTAATCGTTTCAACATGCTACATTGTCAGAATAGTTTTAAATTTTGTAATGTAAATGACTAATAGCGGAAATGATTTTATCTGGGAGTACTTGGTATTTATACGCGTACCCCTGTACGACACGCCATAGAAAAGAATAATTATAATAACGATAAATCAGCGAGTAATACTCGAATACTCTAGGACGCAGGACGGGAATCTATAGAAGATAAAAGATTTAAACAAAGGGTAAATTTAATAAGTAAGTTCAGATAAAGTACTTTCGTGGAAGATGTGAAGGATATTATGCGTCTTCCCTATTACATAAGCTCTTTTCATTCTGAGAGGAAAATCAGAGAGATATACGCTAGAATGCATCGATTCAGTAATTCATTTTTTCCGCGAAAGATAGTATTTAAAGTAGTCGATTTATAGATAAAGTAGTCGATTAGGGAGTCATAGAGTCGTCAAAAGGCGGCTTACAGGGTATATATGTAAATGTAGAAATAAGCCAAAACTTAAAAACTGAATAAATATATTTCCATTCGTTATAAGAACCACATCCGTCACTTTAACAAGTAATCGCACTTAAAACTCATACGAATAAGCACCGGTTATTTTGCATTTGAATATTAAATCAATCTGTCTCTACTAATAAGGTTGGGATATTGTGCTCCTGATTTGTATCACAATTTGGTATCCATTTTGAGATTACCTGTTCCTCGCTCACGGAAACAAATCTTTAGGAAATTGTAACTCTTTAGAATATGGGCGAAAGCATAATAATTACTATTCTATGCATAATCATTAGAAGATCGTAGAGAAAGTTCGAACTGTCACGGCAACGCACTTAGCGTAAGCCAAAACAGCTGTGCAAAGAGGAGATGATCTCATCAGAATTACGCATTAGGAAGCAATGATTGAAAGTGGTCATCTACTTAAGTGGGCTCGGCTAGAAATGAGTTCCAAATGGGGAGAAAAGTGAATCGATTCCTAATTCGGAGGGAGAAAGTGCAACAGTAACGTGCGATAAAAGAAGTCACGAATAAGAACTTAATTACGATATAAAACGTGTGCATCAAATTTCTCCGAAGAATTTGGGATCATCTCCGATTTTTCGCAATCGTTTTGGATTAAACTGTCAACCTTGATGCGATCCTTTAACCATTCAATCACCTATGCTTTGATAGCGATTGATTTTCCTTTGAATTCCTAATTTCTCTGTTACTTTATACGAAACGAAACCTTGGCTTACGAAGATGATTCCGGAATCACATTCGTTAGTCGAAGTCTTCGATGACAGACTTGTCATGTTAATAGGAATCTCCTCTTTCGTTGCTTTGAAATACGCGCATATATGAGGGGACACAATCCATTTGTGTCCCCTCATGGGGCGGTCAACTCATTTCTTTGCTACTCACATACAGACAGAAAAGATAAGATACTGGAAATTCGATGCATGCTGCATTGTGTTAATGTGCGCATACACTATAACATACATTATCCGAATCCATATTCGTTAGCAGAGTCCAAAAATAACGAAAAAATTTTCGATAGCCGAAATATCGTTATCAAGGTAACTCGTTAGCCGACGTTATCACTATTTCATAAAATTATTTTGTCTCTTTATTTATATATTTTTTAGTATTTTTATATCTGTAATTCGCAATGAATTAATTCTGTTTATTTTTTACCTCATTGAACTCTTCCCTATTTATAAAATTTAAATGAGCTGACGCGCTATTGTGTTATGAGTATTCCCCAGAGTACCATAATACCATATATAAAAAGCATCATATATATAAAAAGCAAATGTCTGTTCGTCAATCAGTCTCTTCGTCCCCCTATTTATCTCAGAAACGGCTCGACCTAGAGATCTGAAACAAACTGCATTGTGTTTCTACGATGCTGAAACCCCCAGGAAAACTATTCTCATCTCCGTAAAGGCCCGGGTTCGAACCCAGGAGCCAATAATACGTTTC
>KZ308444.1:313547-381812 GCA_000376725.2 Ladona fulva
ACGTAAAATTCGTAAAATATTTTGGAAATAAACAACCCATCCCTTTGTCGACTAAGGCCATTGTTCAATGTTGATTTCATATAAGTTGATTTCTTGTATAAGTACACGGGGATAACCAGTTCTTATATTTTTCTATAAGAAATCTACGTAAGGTAGGCTTTCATGACAACACTTGAAAACAGTTGAAAATATCATAAAAAATGGTAAGAAATATATTGAGTTATTATGATCTTACGACGGACTGTTCCTGGCCAAGGAGGACCAGATATATGCGATAATAGATATATTTTTAAACTAAATTAAGTTCCGTCATGCTTGACGGGGGCGTTTACTAGTAATAATAATAAATTTCAAATACATTCTCATTGAATATGCGCACGGCACTGTGAATGGTATTTGCTTACACAAATATCCTCATGTCGTTATAATCTGCGCCTCCTATTATTTATGAGCTGTGTTTGGACTATTCCTTTAACAAGGCCATTGCTCTGCTGTCGTACACTTTTCATTTAATCTCTTTTTTTAAGATTACTTTTCATTTTATTAATGGCTAGGTATATCTCTTTCACGCGATGCCTCTAAGATCTTTCTATCCTTTCATTCCTTAAGTAACTGTAATTGTTTTATTTCACTGTGCAAATCTCTCGCAGTTACTCATAATTTCAAGCGCTGCTTATAACACTTTCATGAAATTCAGATAGCGATTCAATGAGAGAAGGTATTTTAGAATTTATTTGAAGAATAAATGATATCCTGTGTATGAATTTCTCAAATAATAAATGAAAATTAATTTTATCGCTAATTGCATGTTTCCATGTTTTATTGCAAATGCAATCCGTCGTCGTCGAAAAAAGATAAAAGGTATTGATTTACGGAGTTCGCGAAATTCGTCATTTGCAGAGTTTGGGAAATATTTGAAAACGCAGTTTGAGATAAGAACACCCTTTAGGCCCAATACTGTATGGAAACACAATTATTAACAAACCAAATTACCAATTAATAATATTTTATTAATCAATTAATAAATAATTATTTCCAAACCATATTGCTTCAGAGGGTCAGCAACTTCTACTTGACGTCGATCCTTTTTAATTCTCTGAGTATACATTCTTTAATTCCAGTGTAAATAAATGTTAAAGCGCTAGAATGTGAGGCCCACGAAGATAAACGCGTCGCCGCCATCAACTGCGGAACTCAAATTTAAAAAAATCGGCGTGAATAATGCGTAATGTTGCTTCCGTGTGCTATCGTAGTCGGGCTACAGCGGCGACATCTCTTATCACTTGTGTCGTTCCATTTTTCAGCTCCTCCAGCGTAAATTTAGTTCCTCTGCTCCTCACCCTTCGGGGGAATATGAATTTGTCTCTGCCGTCGCAACCGCACTCTCCTTACTCCACGCATTTTATTCCATTTTCGAATATCGCTACAGCATATCGATTTTTCAATACTTTCTCTATGATATTGGTTTTTCTCTTTACGGTACATTTGATAGTCTCGTATTATTGGAGTCAAACCACATTCGCCGAAAACAGAAAATGGTACTTTAAAAACTCTGAAGTGTATGTTAACGGTTTAAGTCATAAATTAAACGATTTTACATTTAAAATGATTTCAAATGTATGATGTGTGTGTATGTGTGCGTTTTATTAATTTAGATTTTTGACTATGTTGAATAATCTTCTGCAACCATCCATTCTCTCCTAAGGGCTCTATTGTAACACAGTTCGTCGCTAAGGTTGTTACAGCTAACCGGTGTTAACTGTTAACCAGTGCTGTTACAGTTCCTAAAGCTGTTAGTTTGGGCTCCCGGATAGCCAAGTGGGCAATGCGTTCGACTTCGGCGAAAGCGATCCCGGGTTCGATTCCCTAATTTAATTTAGTCTAATAATTTCACTTAGGCTCGCACTTAGGTGGGAGCCTAAGTGCGAAATGACCTAAGCTGTCGAAGCACTTTTAACAATACTACTATACTACTATAGCTGTTAGTTTATAAGGTTTTACAATTTCTCAAGTTGATAGTGTTAACCAGTGTTAACTATTAACTAGTGCTACCTGTTACTGTTTCTCTAGTTGTTGGTAAGGAAATAATATAGCACCGGAAAGCCGAGCAGCTGAATCCAAAGGAGGAACGGATGTGAAAAGTACCGACACGAACCCAGGTCTCCCAAAAATTTGTATTCTACTAGATCCCTGGGATTTAGAACTGGTTCTTTCAAAGAGATGGTGGCGCGGAACTATAATAGATGGAGGCGATCTCAGAAGCCCAAGAAGGCCTTTCGAGTAAACTCTAAGATGGCTTTGAAGTAAGAGAACGAATTGTAAGGTTGTTACAGCGAACGAGGATACCCTTGAGCAAACCAGAAAAGAATGCCCGTGAGTCTATATATATATAGCAACAACTTACCCGTCAGTATGAAAGATGTAGTGTTTGTATTACAGCAATAACGGCGGATAAGATTTGCGGTAAAGAATTAATCTAATTGAGTGAGTAAATAAATATTCTTTCATATTTCCATGCGAGTCTTTGTACAAATATCAAAAGCGCACTACTGTTCTAGATTTCCATCGGTTTTAATCGACAATGCCTCATCACTCATCACTACACATCGAGCGTAATAACACTTAGTCACAAAACGTATTTCAAAGTTTTTTGAGAACTATCTACGTTTAATAATGACTTTCAGGCATATTCAGACTAAAAACATTATAAATATTCAAGAATCTACTTCCTATGACTATAAGTGAAAGATACCTGTAATGGCAGTAACTGCTAGTATCTTATAAAAAGCGTATTTACCAATTTTGGTGATAAAGTGATGAATTATGTAAGTCGAACTCCTTAATTTGTATTCTTAAATCTTATTTTTGCTAAGGCCTCTGTCCTCATGGAGAGGAATCGATTACTTCTTTCACAGGAAAATATGCAGTACATCTGCCGAAACATTAATCAAATTTATTCCGATAAATTCCAGTTATAAAAAAGTATCGTATCTCTGAATTTTTCATTGAAACGTACATAGTGGCTCATTGCTATCATAGTCTACATTTACATCTACATAAGTACCCTGCAAGCCGCACCCATAAGTACCGCCAAGCCCTGCAAACGACTTTTTCTAGCATCTATTTCTCTGTTTTCCCTCGCAGTATCAGAACGGCCTATGTAACATGGGGGTCGCATTATGTCAGCTACATCATCTGTGAACGTGCTTTCTCCGAATTTATTAAGTAGATAAAATAATAGGTTTCTTTCGTTAAAATCACGGTCACTCTTTCCGAAACGACTTCAGATTCGTGCCCTGGAGAAATGATATACTTCTCGCAGTGTTAATCCGTGGCGACAAAAAGTCTCCCCACCTTACTTCATAATAACAGCTGTCTCGCACATTGGGAAGAAACACCGATCTCTTCTCGGGCGACATTTATTACCGGCGATTTCCATCGGAAGGACAGAATATAATTCACAGCTCTTACGTAAGCTTCTTATGTGGATACAGTCATCATCCTGTGCAATGATATTCGCTTACGCTAAGGTGGTAGTGGAATAATTCAGTTTAGGTAAAAATCTATATTCAATGGAAATAATGCAGTTATCATGCATCATATTTTGTTGAAGCAATTTATTTTATAACTGGTTGCGACTGATATGGGTGAGACTTATTTGTCAATGAACCACGCATGAAATAGGTCAAATTTCTTCACACACCTTCTAAATTCTTATTTTTTAAGATAATCTTCCTTTAACTCTCATCCGTCTCTCTCATTTTTTATTCGAAGCTTAGAATGAAAGATTGTTTTCCTCGTAAACTGCTCCTCTTCAGCATTTCGTTTCATACCACGGTCTGCACACTTTCGTATCAGAATGCAACATCACTAAAGTATTTTCATCAAATAACCTTACCAATAACCAACAAGACAATCCTTGATTGTTGGAATAGGAGCAATTAAGCTCTCAAGGATGCCTCTATTTGTTTAAGTCTTTCAGAATTGACTATCTTTAATCATCCGGAGCGAATTCGTAAAAAGTTATACGCTTTACAGCGAATTGTTTCCTTTTTTGTGCTGCAGTCGATTTTTTTTTAAATTCACCTCAAGAAGGACTCGTAAATTCATTTTCCTCACTTAATCAGCGAAAAATATAGATTCTTTNGGGAATTTGAAGAAAGTAGTCAGGTCTTTAACATACGCTAAGCTTTAATATACGCTAAGTCTTTAAGCTACATTTTTCATTATTTCTATGAATAGGAAACTCGTGGGAATAGTTTTTCCTTGATACTTACTGGCACACAGATATGATAATCTTCCTTTAACTCTCATCCGTCTCTCTCATCTTTTATTCGAAGCTTAGAATGAAAAATTATTTTCCTCGTAAACTGCTTCTCTTCAGTATTTCGTTTCATACCACGGTCTGCACACTTTCGTATCAGAATGCAACATCACTAAAGTATTTTCATCAAATAACCTTACCAATAACCAACTAGACAATCCTTGATTGTTGGAATAGGAGCAATTAAACTCTCAAGGATGCCTCTATTTGTTTAAGTCTTTCAGAATTGAATATCTTTAATCCTCAGGCGCAGGCGAATACGTGAAAAGTTATTCGCTTTACAGCGAATTGTTTCCTTTTTTGTGCTGCAGTCGATTTTTTTTTAAATTCACCTCAAGAAGGACTCGTAAATTCATTTTCCTCACTTAATCAGCGAAAAATATAGATTCTTTGAAATACTTGTTCGCTTTAAATGTAGGGAATCATTTGTTGAGCAAGCTCCCATCAAATTGCTAAAAATAGTTTGAATGGCTATTAAATATCAGTTGAATCTGTTTGGTGTACCAATTTTCCTGTGGCTACTTTTGCCGGTTTGTTAGGATGTGTTGATTTCTTATTTATAGATTTAAGTATACGGTAGTCAATTTTTTTCTTATTAGTACAATATTATTATTATGTATCTCCAATGGTTAGGCGGAAGAGAGGCCATTTTAGCCTTACATTTACTTTAAGAGTTAAATAATAGTAGTAATAATAATCCGAATGAATCTAAATATGAACCGAATATAATTTTATTGGATATATTTAATCATGAAGCAGACATAGCGGTGACTCTGAACTGTGATCTTTGAAGCACTTATTCCAGAATAAAAGGCCAAGTACACCGAGTTAGCAATAGAAATAAAGAAAATATGGAAATTAAATAATTTGAAATCCTATAATATTCTGTTTGATATCCTTTAAACTTTCACTACTGTGGGTACACAGTAATACCCACAGCAGAAGTAGTGCGAGAACACTGCCTTCCAACTTGGGAAAATTAAACAATTAAGTTAACGTATCCTTAATCCAGAAGTCTGTAATTCTGGTTACTTTCGATCCTTTTCAAACGAAGACGATTTTTGGCCTAACCTCGCCGTAAGAATACAATTCGTTTAATTCTATAACGCATTCCGGTGCAATTCGAAATATTCGAATAAATAAAATATAAATGTTACCGCTCAACGTTAAATAATCTGACAACAAATTTCTGACTGATTGAATCGCGGGGAAAAAATGGAAACCCAAATAAAGAAAATACAAACGGAGTAAATGAGGTCGATAATAAAGAAGATGTGAAGAAGAGGACGGATTTTGTTCGGATTTTTAGTAGTCGACGCTAAGCTGAAAGCTCATTGGTGTAAGGGAAGAGTGACATCGTCTGCCAATGGGAAATCGTCAGAGGCACACGTGGAAGACTTTCACCTGCTCTTTGGCCGTAATAAGGGCGACCTTGCTCGCCTCTTTTTCTACCGATAAGGCCAATTTCCCCGACGCATCAGTCCGTGAAAGAAGGACGTGACGCCGCATCCCTTTCTTTTGTTTGTAACAACTTTTGGGTCTAATATCGTCGTCGGTGCGTGATAGCCGTTCCTCCACTTCTCATATCCGTCTTTTCTTACGGAGATATGGTTAATACCCTCAAAAGAAAGAGCGATTCCATTTTTTTGGTGAAATTCCCTTCCGGAGCCTCACCGGGGGGCTTTTGGGTTGCTTTAGGGGGGCTTCCATGAAGGAGTGTGTGGCAGCAGCCGGGTTTCTGATAGAGTAAGACTGCGTCTTTTTATAAGACAAATGAGGGATTATCGCTATTTACTGCTCAAAAATTTAAATTTATTCGATTGCAAGAGCCATCACGAGTTATTGGTGTTGCTGACACTTTCATTTTTCTAATTTCACCTTTCCCGTTTTCTTATTAAATTTTATCCGCTACTGTCGGTAGGTTTAGCAGGTTTTTCACGCTCCCATTCTCGTTGGTGTTTTCCCGCGGGTTTTTTTCTAAGTGCAGACAGGTTATTTTATCCATATATTGTTTCCTACCTTTTATTGCCTTTTCTCTTGTTTTAACCACGAAAGGTCTTTATTTAATTATTTCAATGACAGCGTTCAATCTCGCTCCGAGATAAAGCCGTGATAATAATAATAATAAATCGTCTTTATTTATGGGCGAGATTGAGACTAATTAGTCTCTTCTTACACCCTTGATAGTGCTGTTTGACGACTATTCTTCGTATTTGTATCTCTAAACATTATTGCAATTACAGCATTGATTTACACTCGAATTACAAAAGTGTAAGCTTAGTTGATTATAATTTTCTGTTGCTTCCATCAACGCTCAACATTTTCATTTTTTGATCCATCTCCGAATCAGAAAAGTTCTTTCCAAGAGTTTCTATTTCTCGTGGCTTCTTTGGAAAGACAGTTTTGAACTCTGAATTGTTTCGCTCGTCCAACGAAGGCATCGAAAATTCTGCAACGGAAATAATTTCCCTAACCACGAGACGTTTGAAAATCATTCTAATGAATTAATTAAGTATACTTAAAGAGTATAATGTAGGCTTAATGTTTCAATTAAAAGCGAATGTTAATATTGCATTTATGATCTTGTAATAAACTTTGTCCATTTTCTGTTTTTGTTGATTGATAGATTGCGTTCGCAAAAAAGTCATTAGTGCTATTGATTCTGGTGGCGAGAAGAAAGCGTCGTTGGTTTTCCAGAGGATTATGAGGGGCTGTATGCCTTGAAATGTGAAAGGGATTACAAATTAATGATTTTTATAGAACGAAGGATATCCTTTCTATCGAACTTTATAATTGCATGAAAACCTCACAATGCGTCAAGTCCTGTGTATCTCTCATTTTCGTGTATCGATAACTGATGCAAAACAATTCCATGTTGAGAGGATTATATGTAATTGAACATTTGTGTAATACATTTCAGTGGTTGATTTGGGGAATTTGAAGAAAGTAGTCAGGTCTTTAACATACGCTAAGCTTTAATATACGCTAAGTCTTTGTGCTACATTTTTCATTATTTCTATGAATAGGAAACTCGTGGGAATAGTTTTTCCTTGATACTTACTGGCACACAGATATTCGAAGCAGATGTATTATTTTATTTCATAGAAATCATCGCTTTCAACGAAACTTATTTCATAATGTCTGTGAAAAATATTAAAAGACTCGCAGTCAGTCGGAAGGTTTTCATACATCATTTCTTGTCGTGAAAAATTAATCTGATAAGGAATTATTTTCTTCCTTTCATTCTGAGTGACCATTCCAGTGGCTTTTCTGAATGTATTGATGTCCTTATGAATATTAAAGAAAAGAGAGAAATAACGCCGCAGTGGATGCTAAAGAGATACTCTACAATATATTTAGCCGACTGTTCTCAGCACTTCCTTTCCTCTATTAAGCCTCAGCTTCCTTCATCTATTCCCTTCAAAGTGTCAGATACTGTCAAACTTTCGGCGTCTTTCATATTTCCGGAACACCTGTTAATTAGACAATTCATTCCTTGCCTTTTAATCTTCTCGTCCTTCATTCGTTCGTAATGTTACGTAATTATACCTCTTATGAAATGATTATTAAGAAGAGTTTTTATTTGGTCATCATTACGTTGCCTTTATATTGCCGAGAAATGTTTCTCAGTGCACGTGGGTACGGAATCAATAAAATCACTTCGTATCCTTGGAAACGGAAAGAAAAAGCAGAAATCTCCTCGAGATAAATAAAAAAGCTGTAAACACTGGAAAAGAAAGGAGAGCATCTACAATATTTGATATAAGGAAAGGAAAGAGAAAAGGGGAACTTAAACAAGCGAATACTGAAACTAAAACATAGAATTGGACGTAAAGAAAATCCGATTCATTGCATCCGGAAAACATCGCAAACAAGATTACACTCTACTGATGGGGCAGTATTGTAAATGTTATCCACCGAAAATGTCTTCAATTAAAACGTATTTATGAAAATGTATTCATTCAATCCAACGCAACGCTTTGCTCTTATTTTGCGTATGAAATATATCGAAGATGATTTTTGATAAGAAATATTGTAAGATATTGGCGAACTATCACTTAATGACTCAAACATTTTATATTTAGTACGTCTCCTTTGGTACATATATCTTTTGCATCGTTATTTGATGAATTTCCATCCAAAATTTAAAATAAGTAATTCAGGAAATTTTAACTTTGAAAAATAAGACTTTCTTCTCTCAAAACAATATTTTTAGTATTAAAACTGTTTATTGAATTTCTTATTTATATACGCCTGATGGAGTCGTGACTATTTTTCGATGGAAATTTAAAAAAATGTGCAAAGCGATGTTCGAATCAGTCACCCGTCTGATATTCCGAAAAAACTTCGTGCATCAAAACACCAGATTATTCTTAGGCGATCTCTCCTCTTCGCTTTTATAAATACAGATATCCAAAATACACATTTAAAACAGTTATTCAGTTGATTATAATTCCTCCATTTTCGTACTCCTATTTTTTCAAAACATGGTCCAACACTATTCATGTTTGTTATGTGTGAATCATCTCTCACTACTGTTACTTTACGTTTTATATATTGCTTTATGAACATAGAGCCGAGCTTTCATTGGATTCTCAACAATTACAACATACTAGATTCTCTTTAAAAACAAGCCAGTTAATGTGAGGGAGGAATAGCTATTTCCTCAACGAAGAGCACATTTTTTCACTTCGACATTTGTGTGATGGATTTGACGAGCAAACATTCATTTTTCTATGTATCTGTGGAATATGCAAACGTAGAATCTGAACTGAGATTAGAAAAGAAATACAAAGAAATTGACAAAATGATGTCCTCCAAAAGGATTGCAGGTGTAAATGTAAACGGCGACCAAAATGCTCAACTCATAAAGATGTCTTCTTTTTACGCCCAATTTTCGCTAAAATATACTCTTTATAATTTCCCCTTCTCTTGCTCTTTTGTTTATTTAAGGTTTGCTAAAGATCACCCTAAACCCCTCAAAATGTTCACTTTTCTGTCCCTCTTCTAATGAATGTCTTATTTTCTTTGGCCGTGACAAAGCAATGAATAATTGTCCCGCTTGTAATACGCAAAACCAAGTTAAGAAACACTCTTAGTTGCTTGTAAGTTTAACCACGCGATTTGTCATCGTAAACGCAAATCGCTGAAACTCATATTCATATAGTATGTAATCAATTGTTACCCTTACTTTTAAATGTCGATTTCGTATGGTAATAATTTCTTATTTAATTTCGCAAAGTAAGGAAACCCTACCTTTATATCTCACGGAAATGCTTTGACTCGTCTGGAGTCGGACCGGGGTCAATTGTGTGAATAAAAAGTGCCCTATTATCCGTCCGGGGCAGACATTTAACAATCTTCAAAGTCCGGAAGTTGTACGACATCTGATCCTTGAGTTGCGGGCGAGCATTCACTTTTACAATCTTTCATATTTCTTTTTTGATTTATAATTAATGCATCGATTCTCCCGAGGATGATTAGCAAGAGGGTTAATTGAATATAGATTAAGTAGGCGTCGTATGGCAATCGTAATATTTCTATTGATTATATGAAAGGACGCAAAATCAGTGCACGTTTAAACTCACACGAATGTTTATGGCGCTCTCTCTTTATTGGAACGTGTCTAAGGTGAGTGTTTCCAAAGAGACCTCAGATTGAATCTCAGAGGAATCTGCCCTTTTGGAATGAGCTTCCGGTGGACTAAATGCCGAGGGAATTCCATGCGATCTCTCAAGTGGAATAAATAATGCATTTCCGCGTCCTTGAATAATTTTCGAAGATCGTCGTTCTGATGTTCAGGGGTTCCGCTATTTTGCCTTGCAATGGCTGCTTTCCTTTGGTTCACATTCTATTCAAGTGTAATAACGAGGTAAGCAGTTGTAAAGTGCGATCTTCTTCTATGGCGGTGGTCTTCAATGATTTTGAATAAACATTTTATGAATAATAATAACATTTATGTTAAAATAGTTGACATTTGAAAATCCGCAACTGTGCCTGACTTTTCCATTGCAGATAGAATTTTAAGTCAAATATAACAAAAACTCGGAAAGCGTCTTTGAAACGACTCTGGGATTTGTTGGCAAAAACATTGCATTGACAGTTGTTGGGTTTTCTTTGGAGCTTACAGAGATTAAATATGTCTAGAATCGGTTTTTGTAGAAAATGAATGATAATTCCCTTACCCATATCTAATTAATATCATTCCTTTTTTCACAAATCATTTCTTCAGCCAAAAATACGAAAAAAAAAAATTTTTAAATCGGACTCAATTTCAAAAGATACTTTAAAGTTGTTGTTACCACTCAGATGTAATATTTCTCGTAATACTATTTCATTATCCGGCGTTAAATTCAACCTTTTGTGATTAAAATTTTCATCATCGCTTTAGTAACGGTTTCGACACACTAAAATTATCCGCCTTTTTGAAAGTATCAGCTTTTTCTATTGTAAACAGTAATTACAGCTCGAATTTACGACTTACCACTGGAATATTCTCAGGCAAGAACGACTGTGGACATTCGGAAGCGACGACAACTTCTTCTTTATTATGTTTTAAATCGGGATTCTAATGCTCTAATGAAATCTCCCGAATGCATGTTTGTAGTTGCCCTTGGAAAACACTGCGTGACCATGAGAAGGGAAAATATTCCAGCGGCGTCCTTAAAAAAGGGTCTTTCTTTCGGATAAGAAGCGAATCTATTTTGTCTCGGTGTTCCCATGGACTAATTTCCCTTCATTCGAGCCAACAATGAAAAACTATCTCCTTAGCGTCTTTTCTTTTCGATGTAATCCAGGTCGATGCATATCTGCTCAGAACCCGAGAGTGCCCTTTGCTAATGAATTTGTGAAAGAAAGGAAAAGAGACACGGCTGTTAGAAAATTATCAAAACAAGAAAACTCCAAAGCAGGTAAGAAACAGAAACTTGGACTTACCTCGGGGTGGTTCCACTGCTGCCTATGCTGAGTCCAACGTTGCAGGGGAAGCACCGCTATTTAGAAGACACTAAATACGTATTTCGGAAAGTGACTTTGCACTTCCCTTGGGATTTTTCTTGGGTGCGCACCATCTTGCACAAAGTCACCCTTACCCGTTTTCCTGTGTTTCCAACCTNGCATAGGCAGCAGTGGAACCACCCCGAGGTAAGTCCAAGTTTCTGCTTCTTACTGAGTCCAACGTTGCAGGGGAAGCACCGCTATTTAGAAGACACTAAATACCGGTGCTTCTCCTTGGACTCAGCATAGGCAGTAGTGGAACCACCCCGAGGTAAGTCCAAGTTTCTGCTTCTTACCTTGCTGACCTTACGGCTTTGGAGTTCTCTTGTTTTGATAATGAATTTGTCTCTCAGGTATACGTTAATGCAATCGCAGTTGTTATTTTGTATACCCTGCAAACTTATGTACCCTGCAAGCCACCTTTCGGCGTGTGGCAGGGGGTGCATGCACCATGACTCTACTTCCCTAATCGATAACTTTCGCGTACCGTTCGCGGAAAATACGAATCTTTAAAACTTGTTCTAGCATCTATTTTTATGACTTTTCTCGCTGTATCAGAATGGCTTTTGTAACAGGGAGGACGCATAATATCGGCTACACTTCTATAAAACATACTTTTTCTGAACTTATTAAGTAAGATAAGCCTTGATTTAAATCTCACATCTTCTAGAGATAACCATCCTGTGTAATAAAAGTATCTGAGTAACGGTTACTGTGTTTTTATATAATTTTTACAAAATGTATCGCCTTTCGCTGTACTTCTTCTAATTCTTGATCACCTCACCTTTCTGCCTATACACCACATGCATATTCCGGGTGAGGCCTGACCAACGTAACATTACTCGCGGACTTCTTCGCTCCTTACGACTATTCTCTTCACGAATCCGAGTTTCTAAAATGCTCATACATTACGGATGTACATGTCCCAGGTTATGTTTTTGGTGGGGCAAACATCACTTAACCGAAAACGTTCAAAAAGACATTGGGTGCGTCAGATTGGATTGGAAACGTTAGCATAAATAAATAAAGGAATGCAAACGATATTATTTAAATACATCGATAGAACTTCAGACTTCATGCGTCACTTCCTCTGAGTTCAAGTTGAGTCTTCAAATCGAACATTCACTTAAACCTTTCCATTGGTCCATTGGACGCTGTCTTTCATTAATATTTTACTAAGAATGCTTTTAAATTTAAATTTAATTATCGAAGACAACTCATTATTAATTCAAGATCGCTCGTTATGAAAATGTCATGAGTAACTCTGTAACACTATCGTGAATTGTTTGAGTGACGTGCTCTTTTCAAAGTATAAAAAGGAACTTTTATTCCTTAAGGTAACTTTAGACGCATAGAATTTGCTTTTGTGTGTGATATTCCGCTGGAGCTCAAAGAGAAGAGCTCAAGAGAACTCAAAGTTGAAAATTAACTCGTTTTAAAAGTTAATTCTCGGACCTTGACTAGTTCATATCTTGCTAGAATTACGAATTATGAAAGAATTGTGATTAAAAACTAACACCTGGGAGTAATTTTGCATTTATGTTTCCACCATGAACACAGTTGTGTAGGAGAGCAGTGATGACATCGGGTTTGTGTGTCCGTCGCACGTCGTTGCGTCGTCAAGGATGTTTTTATTCGGTTTATTCGAATGGAGTTATAATTTTCGTGCTGTGACTGTGAAACCTGAAACGGAACAAGTTTTTACTTTGTTCAGTTTATAATGTTTATTGATATGTCTTATACGCTTATGTAGTTTAAAACATACTTATTTGGCAATTTAAGTTAAAAGACTTAGCTTTATTTCTATAATTTCGCTCTATTTGTTCATATAATTTCGCCCAATAAAAGACGTTTGTATTGTATTGTATTTCCATGGAAACGGATTCTGTTGTTATTAGAGGGGAAACCAGACTCGGTACTCTTTTTCCATTGATGAATTGGTTTCATTTCTACGAAAAGAGACAAATTCGGAGCAAGCTGAATGCCCTGTGAAATTAGTTTGTTTTTGCACAGAATTATAATTAGAACTCTGAATGTACACATTCGTTTGGAACTCGAATTGAGTCAACAAATACTTCTTCATCGTGTGAAAGATTATAAATTATAAAATTACTGAGTACCTTTATGAAGGAGGCCTCATATTTAAATATGAAACCGCATTCCTCATAAAGACCACCAAAAGTTGATTTTTTGGGCCAGAGATCAACATGTGGTTGCAAATGAAAATCTTTCTCAAATAGTTGGCTTATTTTGATGTTGTGGGTTGGAAATTTGGAGTTATGTAATCATCAAAACAAACTCTGTAAGGGTCGATTCTTCGTGCCTATAGTAATTGTGATCAAACCTTAAAGTTGACTATCGGTTAAGATAGTTCTCTTCAATTAAGTTCGGATATCTGATTTCCTCACTGGAGCAGTATATTTTTTAAACTTAAAAAAAAAAATAATGCATAACCGTTGACTAACTCTCCATTGCTGGAAACCTTCCAATTCACCAGAGTTCGCAATACAACAATAGGAACCAACTTCAAATTCCAATTATTCTTACGTTAAATAATTCATGAACATGGAGGAGCAAAGTTTGAGGTCTTCTGTTCCAGCGAATTAATAGAAATAACAGTCGAATCACTTCCGCCAGGCATTTGCATCCTCATTTACGAAAGAGTACATTGAAAATGATTAATTTGACATGGGCATAATGGACATAAGTAATAACAATCACCTATCTTATATGAGTTGGATTTTATTGTTATTTGATTGTTGTTCGGAAGTTGTACTTAACCTTTTTCCATTGCATACTCCGTGTTTTCGTTTATTTTTTCATCTCCCTTATTTGTGAATGTTCTTCCGCGCAGTTTAGTCAACCTTCAGTTGAAAATATTTTTCCCAGTCTCTTTTGTTGCATTATATCTTCCTACTCTAAATGGTAAATTACTTATTTATGTGCTGACGATTGGCGTCAGCGCGGCCAACTTGGCCTAATATCTTCTTAATAATGAGTCAATTAATTCAATCAAAAGTTAAATCTCATAGAATGAGAATTTCAATTCTTTAATGTTTGAGAGAAGTAAAACGGCGAATATTTCGATGACTGGGAGATTCGCCTTGGCAACAGCGTTGGTTGGGTGGCTGCAGCCCCTGCCACACGCCGTCCTGCATATGAATGACCCTTTACTCACGTCCTTGATGAGTTCACGGAGTCTGTCTAGCCGATCATCCTGACTCCTGGTGGGCAGATAGCGAGCCTCTGTGCCCCAGGTGGAGATGGCGAAGAGGACGATGGCGGCGAGCAGGAAATGCCTCATGATTGACAGGGAAGACATCTGGCGGAGAAAATGAGAGGCTCATCAGAGAGAGAACTCGTTTGAAAAAATAATAAACTCGAGGGCTGCGGGAAATCCCTCGAAGATGCATGAGTTAGGATAGTTTTCCTCGTAACCATGCTCCATAATGACCTTTGACATTAAATATTTCGAGCGGAATTACGATTCAGAATATGAGGAAAAGTTGAGGCGGAAAGACGCGTAATATAGCTAATATTTTGAAATTGTCGCATCAAATCCATTTACCGAAAAAGGTGTAATTAGTCAGCTTTCCCAAGGTATTTTTGTACCAAACTCCTTGATCATTCGAAGATGCGTAAGGTGAAGAGAGATCGTAAATTACTATGTTTAATGATTTATATTTAGTAATATTGCCCTTCTCTTCAACCTCAAGTAAAATGACAAAAAATTCAACTCAAAACTTAATCCAAAATACCTTAAATACCTGGGATTACGACCTTAAAACAACGATCTGAAAATACCAAAAACAAAAACTGCTCTGAATGCACGTGTGAAGCACTTTAATCCGAGCCAGATGTTCTTCTCTGACCCTTCTAATTCTTAAGCAAAAAGTAAACTTAAAATTGCTTAATGGAAAACCATGCATAGACCCCGAGTCAGGAGCCACGAATAAAAGTTATTCAAATATGAAAAGTGAATTTTATTCGTCGTCCACATCTTGGATAAACTCAACTTAAATCCACACCACCTCATGAAATAGTTGAGCTTTTATTGATTGTTACGGAAAACTAAATTTTGAATATGATTTTATATTCGACTCACCGCTTATTTTTACGTGTTAGGCTATTTCCGGCAAATTTAAAGATAATTGTATTATATAACCTTCAGCATGTCGTAGGATTGTTAGAACATTAATGTGTGTATATGTGCACATGCTACATATACTAATATACAATTTTATTTATTACTTAAGTATAACTATTGATGGTTAAAATTGCCCCATCTTCGCTTGAATCGGATCTTAGTTCTTTCATAATACTCGTGGAAATGAAGAGCCCGATGTGGAGATTGGACCTCATCTAAGGTCGAACATTTTATGATGAACACTTGAGTTTGGAGGAGAGTGAAAACTAAAAAGGCAATTCCAAAGAAAACAAATTGCACCGAATTTTAGCATGTTTCATCCTGCGTTCAACCGTTAGCAAACCCTTTTGCGTACGTTTTGATATCTTATAAGAGGTAGAATGTAAAACGTGCCCGTTTCTTCGTGTTCATTAACGGAGTGCTCTATTTGAAATGTTATATCTCAAATACTGTGAATTTGATAAAAAATGTAATACAACATAAAAATTATTATTTCTTTCTTAAATGATGAGTTTCAGATAACTTCCATATTACACAAATATGCTATCGATTTTGTTAAAGAACTTCTTCTCTGTAATGGATGGACGTAAAAGTGAGAACTTGTCTCGTTACAAAAAGAAGTTTTTACATGTTTTATTATCCGTTAACTACAACTTAGGGACTTATTTATAGGAATTTAAATTTAAGAAGGTGGAAAGATGGCGAAACCTCGGAGGAAAAACCTCCGGTGATGACTCGATCACTCATCCCAGCTTGAGTGTGTTCCTCAGCTTTAGTAATCGTTTATAATGAGAATCGTTGGTCTCCTCAAAATCTCCTCATTACAGATCATCTGTCTATAGATCTTGCAATGAAGCCAGTGGTTTATTATCTGTTATGAACGCCTTTTTCTTATTCCCTCTTGATAATCTCTCGGCTCATGATCTTCTGATCTGAGAGACTTTGATAGGCTTTCCTCAGGAATGAAACCAACGCGAGTGGTTGACATCTTTCTCATCCCCTTTCTCACGATGTGACAAATGTACGTATTCCGTTCGTGCATCATTGCTATCCCAAACATGGAAATCTCTATTTCACATACGAGTAAAATGACTCGTCATCTGCTGCCCGCGATGGGGAAATTCTACTTCCATTGTCTATGTAAGTAAGCATTTCTGTGTCTGGCAGGGGGTGCATCTACCATGTCTCTACTTCCCTAATCGATTACTTTCGCGTATCTTTCGCGGAAAAAATGAGTTATTATTGAGTATGGATTGGTTGTAGCATCTATTTCTCTCGCAGTGTCCGAACGGCCTTTGTGACATCGGCTGCATCACCTCTGAACGTGCTCTCTCTGAATGTATCCAGTAAATTAAGCCTTTGTTTAGATCTTCTTTCAAAGATCACCGTATTGCGTCCTAAAGCATCTTAGAGACGCTCACTGATTTATCGTAGCAGTTCTTCACAAAACGCATAACCTTTCGCTACCACTTTTCTAATTCCCGAATACGACATTAACGGCCCATGCACTACACGTATACTCAAGATGAGGCGAAATATAGTATCATCTCTCGCGAACTTTTTTTTCTCCGACCGATGTGGGTACTCGATGTTAAGTTATTCGTAAGGGTTACTCCTAGGTATTTTTCTGATTCTACTGTTAATAAATGTATCGAATAATCATTGGCAATAGAGTTATTGCGTCACAATGGTACCATTTTGACGTAAACCCAAATTAACTCAATGTTTTTCTTGCAGCTATCGCATATCAAAGTAATAAATGTCAAAGAAAGCCGTTCTTTATACAATCATTCGATTTTGGACAATTCTTCACCATGTGGAATCATGTAGGAGAAAGGATTGTCTTGGTTTGAATAAACTTAATTGCTACTAACTTTTGAAAATGTTAAAGTTTAGTTTAAAAGGCTCCTGCATAACTCCTGTTAGACACTATACCGATGTAACTCTTCCTAAATCCGCGCATTTTCCATTCTACGATTCCCTTAGATATTATCGGGTTGTCTTGAGAAGACATTTAAGAGTTGTTTGCAAAGTTCTCTTCGACATTCTGACTCCTCATTTATTACTTTTATGACATTTACGTTGGAATATTCTGGAACAGAAGACGGAAAAATCCACGAAGAATAAATCCCTCATCGAGGGAACATGTTTATACCCTCAAATTCCATCTCTCTGCATATTCCTTTTTATTTTGCTTAAATCTCTGCTCATAAAATGGTCCACTTGGTTTTTGCTTCTTCCTTTGAGAAATCTGATACTTTTCCTTTCTCCCGCGATTTTAATTATTCAGTTTCATTTCTAATTTAAATTCACAGAATATAAAACGGAATCTCATTTTGCGTTACATCTTCAGCACTTTAATAATTTACGTTTAGAATTTTTTCTCAGAAGACGCGGCGTATGCTTTTAAAGGGTTGTTTTATGTAATACGATTTCGAGCTTTAAAGCAATAATAATAAGTGATAATGCTTCGGATTTGTTGCTCTTAAGTATTTTCAATGTATAACGGACTTCATAAACTGACGGGCTTCTTTAATTCTAGACGATGAGTGACTTCTTCCACAGCGCTTTTCGTTAGAAGTAAACAATCCGTTAAAACCGTATGTGGACAGATGGAGTTCGCGTTTGGAGATAAAAGGGGAAGTTTATCAGACTACCGATTTCTAGGAATTGCTTTATGTGCATTTTGGAAAAAATGGTTCCATTCTGCTTCACAAAGGAAAGAAACGGTCATTTTTCTGCTCTTTGTTCTTTTTATGGATACCCTCAAACATGGAGACATTGTTTCAAAAATACTCAAGAGTATAATTCCAAGAAATCGGTAATCTAGTAAACTTTCCCATTTCCTCCAAACGCGAGTTCTATCTGTCGACAGACTGTTTATTGAGTGGTTCTAAACCTCTAATCCATTAACAGCCGTGTTCCGGTTTCTTTCCTCGCAATATTTGATATTATTAATACATTTCATTTTTAGAAGAATAAAATACTAAATACTTTTTCAATCGACTAAAACTTACCGAATAAACTTAACAATAATTAAGGATGCAGAATTACTGTCATACAATTTTTTTGTTTTTAATGGGAGAGAACCGATGTTTGTTTAATAAGGTAAGTAACGGTTGCTTGACATAAAACTAAACGGCACAACTCCTTTCTTCTTTCTCTTTGATGAGAAAGCGCATCGGAACAGCTCCACCCTGTCAATGAACATTTATTACCAAAATTCGTGTGAATCGAAGAAATATTCCACGAAGATTATGCGAACGAAGAGTGCGATTCATAAAGAGGAATTATCAGCTTTCTTATTTAATAAATTAAACACATCCCCTGGAGTATGTAATTTCTATTTTTAGTAGTACGAGGTGGAAATGATGAAAACGGGGCATCTAAATTACTTATTATATTTGACTTTTTATCCATTATCCAATTCGCATAAGACACGATACACAATATTCCAAGAAATTTAAAATTAAAAAATCTGTGAACATATTTTACTTCCGAGTTAGATTGCTTTGTAAAACAGATTCCTCAGAAACTATTCTTGGTGTTCTCCGGAGGGCATTGGGTGGATGTGCCTTTAGCGAAGCCTTTTTATTCGGTATAAAATCCGCTGAACCGCCAGGAGCATAAGCTCGTTAAGGTCTGCAGCAGAATTTCTTTGAAGCTCAAAGTTATCAGAAGCTTAAGCTTCAATGGGCTTGTTAATTTTGCGGATATCAGTCACCGCAGGCATTGGAAGTTTCTCCAGACCTTTTGTTATAACAGTGCCTTCTGACCTTGATTTCAAACAATTAATTCGTGTGAAATTCATTCAAGGAAAAGTCATCACTAATTATCCAGTTATGGAAAACGAGAACATTTTGAAGAATTAAACCGATAAATAGAATTTCGTGATGCGAATGGCAATTCCGGGAAAGAAGCCGAATTTAAAAACAACGCAAAACTCTCGATGATTGTAATCGGAATCGAACTGATGAATCAAAAATCAGTGGAGAAATATTTTGCACCAATTTAAATTCCATTCAACTCATAATAGTCGAAAATGAGACCATTTTGTCGTACTTTTCGATTTGTGGATCGGTAATTTTAAAAGTTGTTTTGACTGAGGAAATATTGCAGAATTTTCGCCATTATATCGATCGTCTAACAATGTTTAATCTTTATTAAATTAGATCGCTTTATTCACAATTACTTATGGCAAGGGCTACTCAGGATTTTATTTTTAAGATTTCGGTAGTTAATGTTATGAAAACTTCCCAATATTTGGAGATCTGAATGTAAATAACTACAGGTACTCTGTATTCCGAACTATAGAAATGCTTTAAACACTTTTAGTCATCAATACATAGCAAATGCTAAGAATCTGAAACCTATTTTGATTTGAACGAAACTTTTAAATTTGTAGCTGAAATACGTTCACTCGTTATCCTTGTATAGAAAAATCATTTACTAATCTCTCGGATACGATATTTCCGCACATACAATTTTGCACATTTTATGGAAGGCTGTATAAACAACTTTTATAAAAAAGCAGGGAAACTAACCATTTTGAGAAATAATCCCCGTATATTTCGTCCCCCCGTCTGTTTCAGAAAGTTCAATGTGGAGCATTGAGACAAACTGCATCGTGTTTCGACGAGGTTGAAATCCTTACGGAATCTATTTTCATCACTGAGAAGAGTCGGGCTCGAACCCAGTGGCCTGTAATAAGTTTTCAAAAGAAATGCACGCAAAGTTCGTTTCATCGTCTTATATATTTTCTATCTTTCGCAAAATTAAATAAGACATAATGGTCCTCCGAAATCGAGACAAAAGATATAAAGCTGATGGCAGGTTCTTATTATAGCCGTGAAATGAAAGAAGTTAAAGATTACAAATTGCGACAATTTTGATAAAATAAACGGAATTATTGCGGTGATGAACAACCCATTCCCTTGGATTCGATTTCATGCGTATTGTGCGAGTTGGCGGGGGTGTTTAATAGAATCTAAGATTGCTTCATCGAGCATTTATTCAATGTTATTCTGTTTATTGCCCCTCAGTAATTATAGTTCAATTATCAAGTATTTGTTTACCAATAGGTTGTGGAGCTTCACAGTGAGTACTAATGAAATCACCTTTCAGGATGTGTAATGAATAGGCTAAAACAGTTTTCGACTCAACATATATTGATCCTAATTACGTTAACATCGGAGGCGATAATTTCAAATTCCTGTAATCATATTCTATTAACTCCATAAAAACTCCGAATTATTTTCCATTTTATTCCATTTAAATCCTTATATTAACAAAAGAAGAAAGAG
The DNA here is from genome assembly GCA_000376725.2 of Ladona fulva. NCBI lineage: Eukaryota > Metazoa > Arthropoda > Insecta > Odonata > Libellulidae > Ladona > Ladona fulva. Next base: position 334,318 of record KZ308444.1, read on the forward strand.
AGATGCCTCTAACACCACATTTCGAATTGAAAGTTTAATAAAAGAAATCATTGTTTTGCAAAGTTCACGGTGGTCTAAATCAATCATTTTCCATGTATTCTTTGGCGGACCGCAGTAAAGCGTAAAAAAGAAATGTTTCCAAGAGACAACGGCTTCGCTTGAAAGTCGATGATTATTATTTACATGACTTCAGCACTCATCGCTCACTGATAGTTTTCTATAATTATTCAATTTATCGAGGAGATTGCACAACAAATAATTTCTCCACCAAGCCCGATTGCGGCAATCGTCTCAGAAATTGGCGCAAAGGCGCGTAAATAACCGGACATCGTCTTTTTCGCTTTTTGTGAGGTACCTAATGAAGCTTTCACGTTCATTCAACGGTTCGATCGCGCCATTTAACGGGAATTTGGCCGAAGACGATCAACGAATAGAGACGGTCTTTCGCTAGCGGCGGTGCCAATTGTATATTCGCACCGATTTATAGCCAAAGAGTTCTGTCTCCATTGGCGATGCCTCGTTTAAATGTATCGATCGAGGCGCACTTTGATTTTCACTTGTAATCGCCGCACCCACTATCCAACCGCTTCCGACGCTAATCCACCACCATCTAGCGGTTTTCAGCTGGAAGTTGGAGAGATTTTGAAGTGGGGAAATGAATTAGTGAAATTTTCAAGTGCCTCACAAATTAGGCTCCGTGTATTTTTATGGGAAAGTGCATGAGACCGAATTCAACAATCGCCTTCGTCGTCAAGGGGATAGGTTGTTTATAATAACAAAAGCTTACAAATTTCCCGTTTATTTCATCAAAATTCCTGCGTTTCTCAATCATTATCAATATTTCACGACTGAAATAGGATAAATAGGTAAACAAAGACTGCAAGACGTGAAAACGCATTTTACCTGCACTTCTCATGTAAACATGGTATCGGCTCCTGAGCTCGAACCCGAAAAAATCACTTCAAGTGATTTATCCGGGGCTTTCTACCTCGTGAAATACAGTATATGGAGGAATGAACACGAATGCACTGGGTTTATGGGATATTTTCTAACGGGCGCAGCAAATCTTGTAAAGTTAAAATTATGATTAAATGAAAATAGATTGCTCCCGGACCATTAGAAAAGTTGAGACGAGCGTTTTTCCAAACTTATTTTCAATCAATTGTTCTTAATTTTAGGTACATCATTATGAAAACTTTTACTTAACTTTTAATTAACATTTGAAATTGGCAGTTATTCTGGATATGAATGAATGGGGCATTACTATTACTGTAAACATTGTAAATTAAGTATCTTCACATTTTCACGTAGAACAGTTATGTCTGCAGACTCCCATAGAGAAACGGATATGAAAATAGTCTAAAAGACCAGGACTAGTAACTAGAATCTTTCACTTAACGGGCAGATGCTTTTGCCAGTTAAGCTATCGAGCCAGAGCATTCAGATGGGCCCTATCGGGAAACAAGGAAATGGAAAAGTGGTTTCGTTCGACTGCACCATCGTCCACGGCCTACGTTTTTGTAGAGGAACCGGCCTAAGAAAGTGGTAGAAGGGAGAACCTTCTTTAAGGATAACACTCAAGGAAAAGGGTAGAGGTAACTTTGCACGTAAAAGAATTTTTCTAAAGGGCACTCCTTCACGTGCAGAATCACTTTTACTCCTTCCCTTTGGCTAAAGATTAAAAAACTAATATATATTAAAACTGAAGTAGGTTTCATTAACAAAATTCATGAGCTTTTACAAAAATCAAAATAATAATCATAATTGGCAATTAAAAGGATATTATATCCGCTTTAAAAATAATTCCGAAATGTACTTCGTATTTTCCATAAATGTATTTAAAGACGACTGGTTTCGACCAAGACGTCAGGAATGACTTTTAGATGGCGTTCCAAAATCTTAAGTCAGAACACCTGGAGTCCATCTTCGCTTTCATACACTTCTAAATATGACATTAGAGTCGCTCACTGCGTATATCGACTTGACGAATAAAAAATCAGTTATCTAATAGAATACATCTTCTTTGCATCCGATGTCTAGTTTTAAAATGGAGACATTTGGTTGAAGATGCGGATGGTTTATAAATTAGATTTTGCTTACACTTTATGCGAAACTCCAGAAATCCTTTCAGCCTATCCAACTGACGTCTTTATCACTCCGATTTGGACTCTCGCCAACCGAGTCACTCTATGATTAAACTTCTACACAAAAAAAGGACTACCATGCATCAAAATGTCTAGGCGCATAGTAAGAAAATGTTGTCTCCCATTTCCCCGTCTTGGAAGTTTAGGATTTATGCCCGAAGACAATAAAAGGACATCGTGGAAGTCGAGGATTATACTGCAGAAAAGAAGATTAATCTAAAAACCTATTTTTTCCCATAGAAGTATTCCTCGTATGGGATCCTTTAAAACTCAATTCTTTCGGGAAAATGCTAGTGCTTAATACCTTCTATGCCTTTAGATTATCAATTTTATCTTTTGTGAAAATAAGGCTCTAAATTACGTATGCCTATAATAGGAAAAAGTGCCCAAAGGTCTAATTTTAGAATGGTATTGGCATAATTTATTTTAGCACACCCAAATATGAGATTATAACAAACTGTAATGATCAGCTTTTGAGCAACAGAGGAAATCCTATCCGAACTGACTTACATAGCGTCGATTTTTTTAATGGTAAACAGCTCAGAACTATAACATGTTAATTTTATAGTAGGTCATAGAGCTATACACCATTCAAACACTAATGCGAAACAGTTTTATAAAGCATTTCATAAGGGAAATAAAGATTATATTATTCATTAGTTGAAATGCCCTTCAATTTTCAACGGGGAAATAGATATTGAAAAGTACTACAATAATTTCAATATACTGAAATCTCATGAAGAAAATAAACATTGTGACTGATAATAATAATAATAATAAAATGTCTTTTTTTAAGAGCGTGATTGAGACTTATTCTTCACATTAGAAATAGAATGAAAGTGGTATTGGGAGTTGAACTAAAGAAAAGCAATAAAGGAAGGAACTATTATATGGGGAACTATTATACATACCTAAGTCTACACTTAGGAAAAATTAAAAACCTGCAGAAGAATACCCTCGAGAAGTGTGCTGTGAAATACTTGCAAAACCTACTGACAGTAGCAAATAAAATTTAAAAGAAGAGGGGAAAATAAGTAAAAGATAAGTGTCAGCAACACAGGTGGAAAAAAAATAGACGAATGATATATAATTCTTAGAAATAATTCAGATGTTTACAGATGTTGGATTTGAAATCATAAGAAGTAACATATAATCAAACAGAATAATAAAAAAGTAATAGTAATAGCTGTAAAAATGAAACTGATGAGGAATTTGTTATTAATAGCCATTAATATGAAAAACACATTTTATCGCTTCATTATGTTGAGATCGCGCTGTGGCCAAACATTCATTTCTGTATTTATTTTATGCAAACGAATGATTCAAATTGGAAGTGGAAATGAAAGACACAGAAGTGCACCAAATAAATTCCATGAGAAATAATTCAAATTTTAATCCACACGAAAACGATGAACGCATAGTAAAATGTTCTTTGTTAACCTCTATTTATCCGAATGTGCTCACCAAAATGTTCCTTTTCTTTCCTTCCATGTATCAATGTACATACTAATATATCGCATGAATGTAGAGAAACTATTTGCTTCTAATAAGCGAACGAGGGAATTTTCATTTATCATTTTCATTTGCCTCAGAAAATAAATACCATTCTAATTTTCACGCTCTTTTAGAGATTAAGGCGAAATTACCTTAGCTACCTTTTAAAAATACTGCTAGGCTATATTATAGATTAGGCAGTCAACTTTTATCGTAGAAACTTCAAACTAATGTTTCCCTTGCCCGCCAAGCTTCTCTAATAATGTAGCGGTCCACTTGAAGAAAAACGTCTGAGCCACCTGGTGGGAGTGTTGATGAACTAGCAGTCATTTGCAGAGCTGTAACATCATTATAAAGTGAGCAAATCCTGAGCTTCATAAATTGATACCCGTTTTGCAAATAATTAGTCATTATTTCCTTAATTTAACTTTCCTCTTGAATTCTCGGGCCACTTAGGCACTCGAACATTTCCCCCGACAGTTATCGAGTCAGTCTTAATTAGAATCATTTTTTGTTTATTAATCCAGCTACTTTCAGCTAAGTCTCAATGATCACATTTATTTCAATGCCATTCACATCATCATTATCAACGCGTGAAAGAAAATCACAAAAGCGTTTGGGATTAAGTCTCTTGGAAAAGATTTGGTGCTTTCGTAAGGATGGTTATGAACTGTTACGCAGTTTGCGTTTTTATTGTTCGCGTAGGAAAGGAAAATCTTCCAAGTCCACATGGGAGGACTACCGCTTTTTTAAATTAATAAACATCATAAGCGGTAAAGAGGTGGACTTTCTTATGAAGTATAAGAAAGAAGGTTGATTTCCGTCTGCAATTAAGCAAGTGTCTCCCTATTTCTACGTACGATAAAATAGGTTTGACTTCATCCAGAACAACTACTTTCCTCCACCTGCCCAACCTTTAAATCCTATCCCAACCACTCCTACTCCCAAACCAAAAGTCACATCAATACAAATTTACAACAACAAATCTTGGCCTCATATCCTTGACGGTATCATCAAGAACTATGCAAGACAAAGCTGAAGGAAAAACATCAGATCGGAAAGACCCTGCCCTCTCTACAAGGTAATCACTGTCCACATGGACAACCCTAACATACTCGAGAACCGTATTATTCCATACTAGTGGCTGACTTCATTCGTCCAAAACAACCATTTCAGTGCATGAGATGCCAAAGGATTGGCCACACCAAGAACTTTTGCCACCTCAATGCGATTATATTGCGTCAAATGCGGAGGACCTCACCACTTCACAGAGTGCAAGAAAGCCAAAGAGGATGACCCAACTTGCTTCTATTGCCAACGACGTCACCCAGCTAACTACCCCGAATGTTCCGCATTTATAAGCAATCAATGATTAATAGAAGCGCGCCACCCCTCTCCCAAACCCCCCCAATTTCCTGCCTTACCTACACAATCGTACCGCATCACCAACCAATCGCAGGCCTCAGTGGTGTAGTGGTTAGGGTGTTAGCCTAGCAACGCAGGGGTCCCGGGTTCGAATCCTGGTTTGGGCATGGTTGTGTTCGTGTCTTGAAAAAGGTTAATTGTAAGAGTGGCCTCTTAAGACCAAATTTCGCCTAATAAAGATATTATTATTAATCAATCCTAAACCAATCCTTCCCGTCACACAGCAAAATGACCCAACTCATCCTCTACCACTACTTCAACCTCAGATCTTGTCATTTGGAGCCTAAATATTATAAAATATCTCCAGAATTCAGAACCTATCCACAATTCAAGACAAAAAAATATATATCTTAGCTGAAATCATTAAAATTCATGGATTATGGCATCAAAATTCTCTCATAGAATTGTCAGTCAGTTAAAATTATAATCAATGAACTGTCTCTCTCTCTATTAGGTCGGAGAATCTCAATTTGCTTATTACAAGAAAGTCACCTTAGCTACAAATCCAAATTATTTGAAGCCAAGATTACTTGCAGCAGATTTCAATCACCTATTCAATTAACCAGGCCAACACATATCTGCAGGGTACTGGAATAGTAAGCACAACTCATCTGTCACTAAAATTCCAATGTTCTGCACATTTAAGACTCTTCTGACCACAGCATCGCCATTCACAGTCACTCCATAACAACCGATTTCTAGATATACTGGGCTTCATTTTTTCCAACAATTTCCATTCTCCATTACATCCATCCACTTCATATGAACTCCACTCTGACCATTTCCCAATGTACTTCGAAATCAACACCACTCCAAACATACTACCGCCCTCAAAACCCAACTAAATGGGAAAAATTTAGCCTCCTTCATCATAATACTGCCCCCCTTCTCAATACTACGTTTGTCAAAGGATTTCCTTACTTCGTTTCCCTCTTCCTCTCGTTTCTTTACGACGTCTTACGTTCGTCGATTCTGATGATGGCGTAAACGCACGCCGAAATCGGTAAACGTTTGCAGTAAAAGTTGTGGATTCGTAAAAGTGTTTAATTAAATATATTAAAAGATTTTAATTATGTCATTCCACCAATTATCGCTAAATACCATTAATTTGAAGATGAATTCGATGACGACTGTAATTACACTTCTCTGGTGTCAGTCCTCATAATATAAGAGACTACAACGGCGGAATTGTTAATTAGTCAGTTTGGAAACTTAAAGTTCTTCTGTTTCCTCAGGAATACTGTCGTAGTGAATAAAATACGACTTCTCCAACCTGCGATGGAACTTGTTTTGAACAAGCCTCCGTGTTATTTCGGACGTTGTAATCTGGAATTGGACTAAACTCAGATCTAAATGTCCGAACTTGACAAGAGTCCGTCTAAATCTGAATGTTGGTGAATAATCTCGAATTTTCGCCGGAAAAGGATTCTTTAAGTGGCGTGGAGGAGCAGTTTATTGCGGCTGCAGCGAGCCAAGTAGGTTAGTTGGCTGGGGCGTGGGAAGGAGCGGGGGATGCGGCATTGGGGGAGTGCACTACATGAATGCCGGGGTCAGTGTGTGTGAGGACGAGCAGGTTATTTGAGCTGCAGCCAAGAGGAGTGCTCCAGATGCATTCTACGATGAAAACGCGAATCTCTCTTTTTTTCCTTTGAGGGGACCGATCCTTTTGAAAGCAGTGGCCGCCGATAAGACGCTCTGCGGGCCGCACTGGATGTTCGCGAGGTGCATTTCCAGTACATCGGATGGGAAAACGTAACATGTTTCGTGGGAGCGACCTTTGATTATTCCTTTTTTCTTCTTTTGCTTCCTATTGACATTGCGTTCGTTTCTGATCCGACATTTGTCGAATCGTTGTGTGATTAAGGTGAACGTGCGATTGGAATTAAACATACGTATCTCGCTTCGAAAATTTAAACACAGTTCGCATTTTGTTCTTTTGATCATTTGTACAGCAATTAAGGTAGATGAATATTTATTCAGGTAAATTACCATTTGCATTATACAGTTTCATTTTCTTTGCAGTAATAATTTCCTTAGGTGATTTGGCAAAGAACCTCTTTGAAAGTATTGAAAATAAAGTAAAGCTTGAGTTTCAAATAAATATCTGTGTATATTTCTCACCCAAACACTTTTGAAAGAATTTTGAGATTCAAACTTATGGTCTTTTCTTGTTTACCACTACTCGTTGTCGGTTGATCGAATTGATTTTGGTACCATCTAATTTATTTTAATAGTCGCATTAAGAAGGAGACGTCAAAATAATTTACCCTTTGTATTTTTTCTCTAATCTGGCGCAAGTCACGAGACCGAGTCCGGACTATGTAGTAAAATGCGTTATCTTTACCATCCAACAAGCTTCACACATATAACTTCTACTAAAATACTTCTAAAACTGTATACTATATATAAAAAATANAATCTCTCTTTTTTTCCTTTGAGGGGACTGATCCTTTTGAAAGCAGTGGCCGCCGATAAGACGCTCTGCGGGCCGCACTGAATGTCCACGAGATGTATATCCATTCGCGAGGTGCATTTCCAGTACATCGGATGGGAAAACGTAACATGTTTAGTGGGAGCGACCTTTGATTATTCCTTTTTTCTTCTTTTGCTTTCTATTGACATTGCGTTCGTTTCTGATCCGACATTTGTCGAATCGTTGTGTGATTAAGGTGAATGTGAACCCATAACACGTTTCCATAACAGATGAACGTAAATTACGTTTTCTTGACTTGCAGAGGTTGTTTCTTTTACAAAATTTAATTAGAAACAATAATCCTATGAAATTGAGACAAGTGTCACAAGAAAGGAAATTATCGTACATTCTTATTTTAGTCGTGAGTTATTGATATAAATCCCAATTTTCGAGGATTTTGATAAAACACACGGAAATTTAGTAAAAATTTAGGAATAAACAACCGATCCATTTCACAACTAAGGCCTTGTTGAATGTTAATTTCATTAATTATCCAATATAAGTGCACATGGGATAATCAGTTCTTATAATTTTAATAAGACATTTACGTAAAGTAGGCTTTCATGACTTGAAAACAGTAGAATAAGTATTATAAATAACTAGTAAACGCCCCCGTGAAGCATGACGGGACTTAATTTAGTTTAAAAATATATTTATTATCGTATATATCTGGTCCTAAGCCTACTTTACGTAAATGTCTTATAAAAATTATAAGAACTGATTATCCCCGTGGACTTATAAGGGATATTTCATGAAATCAACATTCAACAATAGCCTTATTCGTTAAAGGGATGAGTTGTTTATTTCCCCGAAATTTAACGAAATTTCCGTGTGTTTTGTCAAAATTCTCAAAAGTTCGGATCTATATCAATATTTCACGAGTAAAATAAGAATCTATCATCATTTCCCTTTCTTGTGACACTTGTCTCAATTTCATAGGACGATTGTTTCTAATTTAATTTTGTAAAAGAAACAACCTCTGCAGGGAACAAAAACCTATTTAACGTACTACATTTCTTATGGTAAAGTATGGGATAACTCATGAAATCAATGATCAACAGTTGCTTTGGTTGTCAAAGGGATGGGTTGTTTATATCCGAAAAATTTTACAAATTTTCCGTCTATTTTANATAAATTCTTTTCTCCTATTCTTCATCTTATGTTACACGCTTTGATTTCACTTTATTTGTTCCAAACTATACGAAGAATATCTCTTCAACTTAAACGTTATATGGTCTGTACAATATGGAATTAATATATAATAAATAGAATAAAAAAACGAAAATTTCGAGTGATAAATCATCCTTTTATCTGATTTTATCCAAAATTACAGTAGGATTCCGTTACTTTTTCCTCAAAAAATTCATATCAGTCTCAATGCTTTATTTAAATACATTTTTGAGAACTTAAGAAAAGAAGATTCTCTCGCATTCCATGCAAATGAAAGAGAATCGTGCTCTAGATTACAGATGAATTATTGTCGAAAGTGAACTTTTATTTTATGGTTTAGTTTCTGAGTTAATGGATTAACAGGTCTCAATTTAGTCTTTCATTTCGTCGAGTACCCTCGTTATCCCAAGGAAGAATGGACTTGAAAAAAGTCTGACGGGACCGGGAATCGAACCCGGGTCTCCCAAGTTCTGCCGGGATAGCTCAACGGACAGAGCACCCGACCGGCAATTGGGAGACCCTGGTTCGATTCCCGGTCCCGTCAGACATTTTTCAAGTCCATTCTTCCTTGGATTTTTCCTGTGTGCGCACCATCATGCGCAAAATCACCCTTACCCGTTTTCCTGAGTACCCTCGTTATTTTCAGAAGAAAGTTTTTGTGCTGAATTGTACAAGTATTTCCTTGCATGTCAAAGTATATCCTAAGGATACAGCGGTGAGTGTGAGTAATCGGTTAGTAACGTTCAAATTCTCGTTATATTACTATTTTCCGGAGTTATTGAGGAACGCTCATGTCATGAACTGGAGTACGAAACAGCTGCTACAATTAAGGAATTAATAAGTGAATAGAGTGTCGCACAAATGATCGCCATGCGAGCGCAGTCGATGTCCACGTGGGCCCCCTTTTAATTAACGACGCCATTTTCCGTCTAATTGAGCAGCCGGTGGCGCTGGCGTCTGCGGTGAATCTTCCAATTAGAAACGAGGCAAGTTCGAAATGCGCGAGGCATAAAGCGAAACTATTGCGAATATTGGAATTGCTTGTGCTGGAACTAAATTTATTCCGCTAATTTTAAAAATAACAGCTTCCCTTTTGAGTATAATGCGAATACGTTATTTTTGGCAAACATAAAGATGAAGAAGGTTTTTATCGCTTGAAGCAGATTCGGGGAACTTGGTCACAGTGGAAATATTCCCTTAAATTTTATTTTCTCGAATTTCAGGAAAGAAAAATGAGAGAGTTGCTTAAGCATTCGATGACTAAATATAGCACTTGCACTTAACACGAAAATCGTAAAGTCGACTGAACAATATGGATAATACTTTCAAATTTATGTTCTATTTTAGATGAAAATTCTACTGCAATTAAACTTCTACTTTTCACTCTAAGCCTATTTTATGTGATACAAGCAGAAAAGAGTGATTTTAAACCGCTGTTTCATTAACAACTGTCATGATATTCTTAAATTCTTTTTAAAACAATTAAATTCATGAAGCACAAGGTAAAGGTGACCTTCCCCGTTAAGGCATGCACACACGGAAAGCTGATGAATTCATGAATTTGTCGCCAATAAACATTAAGAAATATTACGAAATAAGTCATAGAAAAATGTTTACTGAAACAGCAATGTTTACATAAAACTCTTTTGAAAATGGAATTCAATGACATCGGCATTTTACACTCCCAAAATTGGAGAACATTGACATTTTTAGCGACGCGACTTTTGCATGTTTTTCCTTGATATGAGATTAGTCAATAGGAACGAAGAAGCGTGAACGATGTTAAATAGCACGGTTATTTCCGCTCCTTACACTTGTGAAAGCAAGTATCCCAAGCCTTGTCATTAATACGACTGCTGAATTGTGATAATTGCATGGACAGAAGAGAATTCCTCTCATCCTAAGTGTGTTTTGTTTACTTTCCCTCATTTCAAAACTCGTGGACAGAAAAGATTCAAAGAAAAGTTTCTATGTAATCGCCACAATTTTGTGCAAAATAAAGTGCTTTTTATCTTCACCGTTACATTAAATGAAAAAGAAGGGTAAAGTGGAATCATTGCTTTTCTAACGAACAATCCAATGTGAGAACAATTTGCAGCTAATATTTCCGATACACATTGTGATACCAAAATGAGAGTAACTCTTTTTGATTCCATATCCATAATTATACGGCGTCAACTGTTTTTAATGGAATTTCCTAATAAATTTTGCAAACCGTTATTTCAAAAATGCTAAACATAGTAAGGCAGCGTTACTTATCTTTAAATATGCTTCACTGAGTAATCCGATATCCACTGAACATTACAGCGTGATAAGGTTTGGGCACATATTTAAGCCAATCTTTCTTTGTTTGCTCCAAAATAGGAAAAGCTGATTAATAGGTAAACACTGCGTAAGATTCTCTCCGCGTTTCAGCTCTCGTCGCCGTATTTTGCCTCCTCTTTTGCTTTACGCCTCAAACGCATCCCATTTTCTCATTATCGTTTCTCCTTTATTATTTAACCTCCTTTTTTACAATCATGTTCTTCCATCATTACATATCAGTTAAATACAAATCCCTTTCCCTCTTGATCTGTATTGTTTCTCTCTTTTTGTTTGATATATTGTTCATTTATATGATGTACATACTGTTTATCGTGCAGCGATTCTAACAACCTTTAATATGTTATAGAATGATTTTAATTTTTTATAATTAGGTGATATCTTATAAATATAGTAGAAGTTTGTTTGTGTGTATGTTCGCCTTAAAACTAAAGATCGAGGTCTCTTTGATTGATTTTTTGCATCTTTGAAGATTTTTAAATGTCTTCCCCGGACTAGGCTACTTTTATCCCCCTGATTGTCTCCGATTCGACCCTGGGCGAGTCAAAGCAATCCCATAACTGTACTTTGTCCCATGCAGGGTTTATTTCTAAGGTAAAATTAAATTAGAAAGGATAGCTGTTCAAAATCGAGACAAGCACTGAATGAAGGGAAATTAAATGAAGTTTTGAGGTGGTAAACAACCGGTACCACTAACGACTGATTCCCTAGTATAATCGGAGCTCGCGCTTTTTTCCCATAAGAATACACGAGCATTTTAGACCTATCAAGAGTTATAATAATTAATGTTAGACTTTATGAAGAGGACAATTTAAACATTATGCGTTTACGTTGACCATTTTACATATGAAGTGTGGATTCTCAACAGTATATTATTTTGAGGACTTCCTTTGGTCAATTTCAACATCTTCTCTTTTTACTCTGTTTAAACTCTTCATTTGATTTGCATATCTCAATAGTACATTCTAAAGTTAAAGTTTGTCCGTCAATGTGATGTCACAAATGATAAATCGACAAAATTGCGTTCTTTTGAGTGAATATTTATTCCTTCGTTTCATTAGTTACATTAATTACTGAAAGTTTTCTCGGCATTTCATTGCGTCGTAAATAATTATTCATGAGTTTGTATTCCCCCGTTGAGAATTAACCGGAAGTTCTGATGGCAGTATTTATAATTTGATCATAATTAGTTTGAGACTAATTCAGTGTACACTTAACAATTGTGTTCGACAACGTTTAAATATTGTATAATGCTCCTCACTTTTTAATGAGAAACTAAATACATTATTAAAACATTAAATTATAACGTGCGAAGTGAAAGGTTACAGCGATGAATAAATATTTACATAGAGCTCTCTATCTTATTATCCACTAATCTATCTGGGTGAAACGGAAGGCTTATGCTTCTGATTTAACGGTAAATTTGTAACTCGAAACGTGTGAAATGTATGCTCCAAGCGAGAAACTAGATTCATTCCTGGAAAGCGTGGCAGTTGGTGATAATAAATCCACGCATTCCGACAGATGAAGCGAGTGTGTGCACGTAAAGGCGCTAAGAATGAAACAACTGAATTTAAAGAATATGAAATTTATCTTTCGGAGCTAGCGTAAGCTTTTTCTTCTTACACTCTTCTAAAGATCATTCCTAATGGAAAGCACTTTATTCTTCCGTGTCTTTAGAATAGAAACCAGGAAAGAGAGGAATAATTCTGTCATCTGAAATCACTCGAAAACTTCAGTCGTAGGCGGGAATGTATATATCGAAGGAAACGAGAAAAAATGAATTTTAATCGCAATTTAAAAGATTAATCGATTGATGAATGCACAATTCCTTCGTTCTGACCTTTCGTCAAATATGGATGATCAATCGCTGAAGTGACTCAGGAAGATATTGAAATGTAAAAGAATGACACCAATCAAATGTTTTATTATTAACGGAGTCCAACATGGAACTGTTGGATGGCAGAAGTCCCGCTCTCTGAGGACCCGTGTTCGATCCTCGATGAATCGAGAGAGTACGCAGCGGAGGGTGAGGATTATCGCCACAATTAGATTCCATATTTTTAAATGGAGATATCCAACGAATGAATAAAGACAATTCATTTCGTCATGACTTGGTTTCGACCGAAAACGGTCATAATCAGGTTCCGAAAAATAGTAAAATAAGCAAATGTATGTAAAATCATAGAGCTTTGATACCAGGCAAAGGGGGCTTTAAAGAGAGTAAGGTTTTTAAAGTTTGTTGGAAAGGTAAAAGAGAAGGAAGGGTATGGGAAATTGAGCTTACCCAAGAAACTTTCACAACTATACTTTCTTTACACCCCCTTTTGCTAACATCAAAGCTCATTGGTGGTAAATAAAAATGCTTATTTTCCTATTTTTTTGTACCTGATTAAGACCTTTTTGGCCGAAACCGATATTGGTGAAGTAAAGACTTGGTGGAAATTACGAAGGACTTTTTGGGTTTATTTAAAACTCTTTCCAGGATGTCCGACCAACGCAAATTGATTCACAAACAGTGGAGAATATATTTCGTGAGTTCCAAATGCAAATGTACAGATAAACAGAGATATTGAGCCTTTTTGGAGACTGATTAATTTTTATGTCCCTGTATACATCCATTGGGAAATTATTAACCAGGTAACCATACGTTGCGAAGGACCTTTCGCGGCAGCATTTCAATCAAATTAAGCGAATATTAAGCGCAAGTCCGCATGAGAAGCAAATAGAGGGGTAATACCAAAAAGGGAGGCTCGCGAGAGGTGCAGTGGCGTAACTGTGGTGGAGCGGAAGACCTCTGAGAACAAATGTCAGTTTGGGGGCGTCGTTGTCATTTGCAGCGCACAACTGGAATTGGTCATACGTGGCGTTTTGCATCTATATATCGTATTGCTGCATCTGAGAATATCATCCAAGAGTAGCTTTCAGTCGACTTTTTCTTATTCTCCAAATATATGGCAAAATCGATATCCTTCCCTCGGCGTACTTATCTGAACTGTACTTCATCCAAGACATTTCAGATGCTTTAAGGACATTTCGCAGTACACCGAGTTTAGGAACCAAAGTAACATCGGATATTGAAGAGATATTCTTCAAAGTTGATTCCAATAAACTTTATTGTGGTGAGTTTCGAAAACGTAATTAGCGACGATATCTTCCAAAATAGTCCTTGGATCGGCACTAAGCGGGCGAAAATAAAAGAAACGCTTTCTAATTTCTATTTTGGAGTAGTAATAAAGATATCTGGCATCTATTCATTAATAAGATATATATCCAAACTCAAAGTTCGAAGTGGGAATCTAATATGAATCAATTTTCGGTTACATGCAAATTAAAAGACCAATCATACCGATGAATAGTTTTATGCGGAATCCGCTTCCAACATTTCTCCGCTCAAGTCCATTTTTAATCTTTTGAGAAATAATCACTTTGACAGTATTCAATCGGAATATCTCGTCTTTATCGGTCATCAGTTTCCATTTTATCCTCCTCAGAAATTATATTTTGCTTTCGGCAGTTATCCAATTGCAGCCAATTGGATTGGCCCACTTTTTTCCGTTTCACTTTGGTCGGATTCAACAGTTGAGAGGTTTTCATGTCAGAGTTACGCGATTTAAGCAGCGAAGCAAATTGAGTCCATTTATCGACGTGTTTAAATTTTATTCCTTATCTTCAACCCATTACATACGATAGATTCCTACTTTCACACTGAACACTTGGAAAAGGTAAGGTAAATAATTCATCCTGTACATTGCACAAAAGACAGAAGGCAAATTCAATTTGTATCACTGAGTAATCCGATATCCACTGAACATTACAGCGTGATAAGGTTTGGGCACATATTTAAGCCAATCTTTCTTTGTTTGCTCCAAAATAGGAAAAGCTGATTAATAGGTAAACACTGCGTAAGATTCTCNAACTGGAGCACACACATTCGAAAAATATGCGGTAAAGCAACTAAAAAGCTCGGTTTCATTTAGTGCATTGTAGGTATATGCGATGAAAAGGTTAGGCAGCGATGTTATTTCACCTTAGTTAGGCCCCATCTGGAATATGCGGCGAGTATATGGGACTCAGCGGATGAAACGAATGCTCGAGAACTCGAGAAAGTGCAGCGTAAGGCGATACGATTTGTTAAAACGTACTACGATAGAAGATTAGGCTGCGATTGTTATATACATTCAGAGAAAGTACATTTGTTGAAGACGTAATCGGTATAATGCGACCCCCTTCTGCCATTTCGGCCGATCCGAGCGTAAAATAAGAGAAATAGATGCGAGGACAAGTCGTTTTAAGGGCCTCAATCTTTCCAGTAACGATACGCGACAACAATTAGCTAAAGAGGTAACTCGAACGCTTGGTATTAACATCCCCTACCACACCCCGAAAGGCGGCTTGCGGGGTTTGGATACGCTTAGGAAAAGGGGAATTATTTTTAAATTTGACGAGTGAAACTCAAATGATAATTCGACGCAATTGACTCTTCAGGAAGTGAGAAATTTGGACCGAATATATTGAGTGCATTAAAATGCTCTCTGTGAATGATAGAATGAGGAATTAACTTAAATCGCCTGAGATATGCATAAAAAAAGAGCAATTTGGCAAAGAAGAAACATGTATGATTAGCTTTATTCTAATATCCAGAACTTTAAAACCCCTATTAGTAGTATTAAGTTTAAAAGTACTTCGATAACTATGGTCATTTCGCTCGTGAGCCCCAACCGGGAATCAAACCCGAAACAGCTTTCACCGAAATCGAACGCCCATCCGGACACTCTTGGCCCCTATTTTAGAGTATTTTANTTTTGAATTTCATATGTACTAAGTAGAGAAATTAGAAAGAGAAAAATGTTGTTTTTATAATGTATGAATTAAAGTCTGACGAAGCAGTTTGTGATTTTAAATTTTCTTCTTAAGATAAGTAAGAATTAAACTTCCGCGCTAACAGTTTATTGCTCCTGGCAGTCAATGAGTTACACTTTCCAAAGTACTTCGATAACTATGGTCATTTCGCTCGTGAGCCCCAACCGGGAATCAAACCCGAAACCGCTTTCACCGAAATCGAACGCCCATCCGGACACTCTTGGCCCCTATTTTAGAGTATTTTATGTTTTAAAAGTTCTAGGATGCCTTAACCAAGTCCGCGTCGTACTTTAACTCTCAAGTTTACCTGGAGAATTTACAACTTTATAAAACAGATTTGCAGCATTTTTTCGACAGATTTCGATGAATATCTTTAATCCGAAAATAAGTGCATTACACCGTTAATAAGGAAATTCCGCACTTTCCTGTCGTCCCTGAATTAATTTTTCCTAATTTTTAATTATATTGATTGCATTTTAATTTCTATCGAAGTAAACCTATTTCTGGTGGTTTTGTTATCACGTTTATGTTTCGGATCCGCTATCTAAAGAAGATGAAAACCCTCGAATCGAGCAGAGTCAATTTGAATTTGAAAACCCATCAGAGGTCCAAGAGGACAATTTCATATCGAATTTGGAGTTTTTTCGCACCTCTGACTTTCAATGAATCCAGAGAGTCGAAATGAAAATCTCCTCGATTCATTTCGGTTTCGAAACTATTTCACAAAACTTTTGTCCTTCGATACGAGAGGTCTTTCTTTTTTGTTTTTAAAATGCTTCACTTCAACCATCTTTGATAAAAAACAGCGAGGAAAGTTATACAGTCGCGAAATAGACATAATCAAGCGAACTCCTTTGAAATTGGAATCTAAATATAGAGGAAATGAAAAAGCAGAGAAAATGAGTATTTCTCTGGTTTGTGTCACTTACTGTTCATTTGCGCGCACTCATTTTCTTTGCTCTCTTGTTTCTCTCTCTGTAAATATTCACCGTACGCCTTCCTATGCTCTTCTCAAAGGAGAACAAAAGAACGCCTCGCAGCTAAAGGAGATATCGTCTTTTGTTTTTTTTTCTTTTCTCCCTTCGTAAGATGGCGCCACTTAACCCCTTAAGCTGCTCCTTTTATGATAATCTCCGAGATGTGTGGGCGTAAAATATTTACGATGATTTATTTCTCTGACAATTAAACTGTGTGAGAATAGCATTAATTTTCAATCCTAATTTACTGTCGTGAAATATAGCCGATAGAAGAGTTGAAATTTCGTAAATATCATTTAGATTAGAAGATTGAAATTTTGGATTTTTGCGTTTAGATAACATTAAGATGATCACAATTCTGGATTTCATTCAAAGAAAGCCTCTCCCTCTTCAGTTATAATGCTCAAGTATGACTAACAGTAGGTAAAGGACGTAAGTCGGCACTAGTTGTATTAAAGGCGTATCCGGAATATTCTCGAATGCCTTCCAAATTGTAACATCGGACTGTACTTTTATAAATTGAAGGTATCAATCCTTTTTCAACCCTTCACACCTTGAACTATTATGTAAATCCTCGTAACATAAGAATCATATCCTGGATTATGTGAGTAAACAATGGTAAAGCATTTTCGTGTAGATTAAAAAAATTTTAGTTGATTTTTTCAACTTTGATGAAAATGAATCCACGTAAAATTCTCTCTTCTGCCAAACCTGGGACTGTTACATAGAAATCTCGATAGAGCGTAATGGTTTAATCAATTATAAAACGAAGTCCGTTTCGAACACTCGAACGTTCTGAATGAAACGGCATTTGCTAACTCTGTAAATACTTCTATTTCTACATTATCATCCTGCCAGCAGCCTTTCGGCGTGTGGCAGGGGGTGTAAAGTGCCCTCCGAAAATTGTAACTTCTAAAAAAGTACCGCGTTTTAGCGAAATCTTAAAATCTCTCTCACTAAAAATACCTTTGCTTTCATTTCACCAAATGCTTTGCTTTGTATTTCTATTTTTGATTTAAGTTTATAAATGCAATATTTTTTGGCTTAATTTACGCTATTACATTGAAAATTAAACGTGAAACTGTGATTCTACTCAATGAACGCATTCGATTGCAAATCCGTTAGAAAAGAGCCTCTGCTGGTCGGCCAAACAAATGATTGACCGTTTGAAGGACGTCATTTGACGCTCTGTTGGAGACTGAATCATCCACGGAATCTGGCGAACAAATGGACCAATTGATTTCCGCAGCTCACAGCCATTCCCTCAACAGACCTGTTCAGAAGTCAACTCCCAATTCACCTACAAAATGCGATGTCTGTCACAGGAGCATACATCCTGGCAGCTTCTAAACAATCGCGTGTACACGTGGCTCGGTGGTTCAACTGTTTCATTCTTCACAGAATTTCGTCGAATGACAACATTGCGTTGTGTCAGATACATACGTATGTACATCGACGAAATAACATTCTTTACAGAGAATAATATTTCTCATTTTCCGGCTTTTTCACGTTACTCCGGCAGGAGAAACGGACATGAAAAAAGTCTGACGGAACCTCCGTCAGACTTTTTTCATGTCCGTTTCTCCTTGGGAATTTTCCTAGATGCACGACTTACCGTGCCAAGTCACGTAAACCCTTTTCCTTGTTTGTATTTCGGGATAATAGTTGCTCTTCCCGGAATCCCGGGAAATTTTGAAGTAAATTTGATTCCATGAAAAACGTATTATGAATTGAATTAAGTGATTTAGAGTGAGTAAAATAATAAGAATGTTTGCTTTGCTGCATTCGATTCAAACGATTTCTTAGCATAGCTTCAGTATCGGCTTCACTTGTATTTTATTTTTTTGAATTTCATATGTACTAAGTAGAGAAATTAGAAAGAGAAAAATGTTGTTTTTATAATGTATGAATTAAAGTCTGACGAAGCAGTTTGTGATTTTAAATTTTCTTCTTAAGATAAGTAAGAAACTTCTTCCGCGCTAACAGTTTATTGCTCCTGGCAGTCAATGAGTTACACTTTCCAATTATTCAGTTCATCAGAATTATTCCTCAGTATTGTTTGATCAACAGGGAAATCAGTCATCAATTATAAAACATCAGTTAAAAGTCTCGATCGTGCGAAACTGAACATGCTTTTCTTGCACACCGCATCTTAAAGGTCACCATTAGTGGAAAACACTATTTTCTTCTACCTCAAGAAGGCTTTTGATCGATTTCTCCCTGAATATTGATTTATAAATCAAAATTAGCAGGAATTAACAAGGAAATAATGAACAGGAACAAAAATATTCACGACGGAAGGGAAAAACAAATAGTACTTGATGGCGTCAGGTCGTGGAAGTTTACCACGAGCATCCCCCAGGGTGCTGTAATTTGACCTCAATCATTTCGAATACACATACTCGTATGTATGATTAATAATGAGATGAACATATTTGCAGATAATTCGGTAACATTGAGAGAAATGTCAAATAAGGAGAACAAGTAACAGGCGGAAGAAAGCAGTCTATCGCTCGGTGTTAAATACTTGCAGAGAGTCAAAGTAGATTTGAAAATGGAGGAAATGTGTATGTTTCTGATGACCAAACAATGGGAGTGCAATGGAATGAACATATAGCGACGGATAGTGTTTTGTGCAAATATGCAATATGCAACCACCTTGGTTTGCGCGTAAAAACGTAAAAAAAACGTGTCTTTGCTGTAAAACAGAAAGGAATTTCCTTGATGTTTACCACCACACGTTGTTGAATTTCTAAGCGAAGGAGACCTTTCGCTGCGGTTACAGGAAAAGATACGAAGTGCGAGGAGCGCATATTTTATGAATCGATTCGAATTCCGATCTCCTTTTTCAATATCCTCTTCCCTCATCACCAAGAATTTTGGATTTCGCACGGAAAAGAGAAACAGACCTCTCTAGCGGAACAATAACGAAGAATGAGAAATGAAAATGGGTGTATATACACTCCCAACAGTTTGCTTTGTATAACTAAGTAATGATATTGGTTTTTCTGAGATGAAGAATAGCAACTGCAAGGAAGTTACACCTCCGTTATGTGTTGCTCTTTTTAAAGGAAACGTTATCTTTGCGCAGGACAATTTTCATTTCCACTCGCTTAGATTACACTGAAGGAGAACGGTTGTGGAGAACCGATTTTCATTAGCCCCTGGCATTAACTGAATATGCACCTTTGACCCCTGTGCATTCATATGGGATAATGCGTCCGCGGGAATTCAACAACTACCTTCGTCGTCAAGGGGATAAGTTATAAAATGGTTGGATTTTTTGTAAAATGTCTGTTTATTTTATCAATATTATCTCAATCTATATCGATATATAGGTCTTTTCAGTCTCAATCTCGCCTTTAATAAAGACCTTATTATTATTTTTATATAAAATAAAAATCTATAATCATTTTCCTTTTTTTTTGACATTTGTCTCGATTTTGTAGGACCATAACGTTATGATTCGTTTTGGGGAAAATATAGGAAGCGTCACTTTTATGATCAAAGAGTTCCCAGGTTATCTCGGGAGAAAGGATCAAAAACATAAAGTTTCCACACTTAACCAAAGGATATTTGTAAGTTTTCATTTCTGAATCGGGGATAACGGAATGGAGCAATTTCGACCCTTTTGCTCCTTCCAGCAATATTTTTATGAATAAAATTAAAAGGATTTTGTAAACTGAGAAAAATAAAAATCACATACTACATCTATTAAGTAAAGTATATTAATAATGGTATGATAAATTAATTATATTTACCTCTTATTATATTACTATGGACGATATTGAAGTTGTAAATCAGAATTGTAAATTTGCTAATATTGAAATTGCTAAGAATGGCATTGTAGTATTAATTGCATTATGACGCCTTCTGGAGGTAATTTGGAGGGGTTTTCCATCCGACCAGGGTGAGAACCAGGCAGGAATATCTAATATTGCCCATCGAATGACAATGACCACTCAGCATAAATCCCAGTTGTAATCTTCACATTTAATAAATAAATTATTAATTTAAGTTTGCAAAAGAAACAAACTCTACAAGACATGAAAACGTACTTTACATGAAATTCTTATGGATAGCATCCTTCGAACCTGAGCCTTCTCAGAGATCAGTTTTCTGAAGCTTTTGGCCTCTTAGAGACACAATACTAGGATTTTATTTAATTCTCGTTTCACCACAAAAAGCGAAGATATCCACGACTAAATTACGGAATGAAAACCATCAGCGTACTCTTCCTAAATATGTGTTATGAAAAATTGATTGAAACATTGATGTTACCAATGCAAAATCTCAAAAAAAGGGTTCTTTAAAAGGTTTAAATTTACAAGAAAGTCAATTGCCCAATTCATGTTAAAATATTTGGTCTCTCTTTTACACTCATAATTTCCAACGTTATTTGGTTGTGTCATTTTTCTGTCTTAAGATGCTCCCTGTTTCCTTAAAGTGTGTATTGTTTCACATTTTAGTATTAATGTATACAATTTGCGACATATCAAAGATGAGATGGTAAGTTTGATTCAGCTGTCTTTTTAAAGGGAAGATTATTTCGCCTATTGGCAAAGTTTCATCTCTTTTCTGTTTTAAAAACTTAAAATTCTTGTATTGATCTCATTTTGAGCAAATTGCGTTAATTCAGTGAAAGATTAAAGTCGTGATTGTTACAATTAAATAACCTGAAGAGTACCATTTTACAGCCATTAAACAAGGCTCTAGTTCTGTAAGTATACTTTACATCGCTCCTTTCATGTGCAAAGTGCGTAAGAAAGAGGATTCTGCTTGAGAAGAGAATACTTCAGCTAGAATAATTTTCGTTCAGAGCGGTGACCAATTCTCAAGTAATATAATACGGTGACAGCAAAGGTTAAGGTTAATTAAGTTTTGAAGAGGAAGATCGGAAGTTTGTTTATATATAAATGAAGATTAGAGATAAATATGAGGAAAATAGAAACTTCCTTCGAATGTTATTTGAAAATATTATGTGGATAATGTTGATGGGATGAATAACGAGTCTATGTTAGCGATACTGTCGAAGAGGAAAACTCGAGAGTAATACATTTCGTAGAGAAAAATCGACGAAGCAAAATAACGAATTGCTCTAAAGCAGTGTGCCAATGGCCAGAGAAGTCTTTCTTTGGAGCTTGCTCGATTTTTTTGTTATTCAAAAATATTTCTATTCCAAAATTTACGAAAAATGTTTTCCTACACTATTTTCGACCATTTTAGTTAAAAATGAATATTTCAAATTGAAATTGGAAGTTTTTTCCGAAAAAGTCGTGGAAATTATAAACGGAAGTCTCAATGCGCATAAGGATCCGTTCTAATCGATGAAATGCCGTGAGAGCTATTTATAATTTGCCATTAGAGAAATAATTACAAGTTCATAAGTTGAATGTAAAAGCCTTGAAGTAAACGCGATAGAGAAATCATTCATCGATCCTTTAAATGTGCAGGTGAAGGCCGATTCTTGTCAGCACTGTGTCTTACATCTGCAAGCCGCCTTTCGGCGTCTGGCAGGGGGTACTACCAAGAGTAAGGCTCTACTTCCCAAGTCGATTACTTTCGCCTATCATTCGCGGAAAAATTAATTCTTGAAGCAATTAACTCTAGCATCAATTCCATGATTTATCTCCGACTAAAAGAACGTACTCTCTCAAAATCCATCGCGTAAATGAAGTATGTACGATATTTAAATCTTGCAGAGATTCTCATTGGGCCTCTGGATTGCCTTGTGGGCAACGCGTTTGACTTTTACGAAAGCTGTTCCGGGTTTGATTCCCGGAGATGGCTCTCATGCGAAATTACCTTTTCTGTCGAAGCACTTTTAAAATTACCACTAAATTCCTATCCTCCGTTCTGAACCATCTGAGTGACGTTTACCGGTTTGTAATAGTTAACAAAAAATATTGCCCCCTTCGTTGCATTTTTCTAATCTACACTTAAAATAAAATAGTAAAGGAGCCGTTTCTACACATTAAATAAAATTTCAAAATCTGGTGGATATAATAATTAGAAGTGATACTGAGTCCAAAACACCTATTTAATAAAATTGTCTGTTGTCGCATCACACAAAAACTATCAAACCGATTTTAATGAAATTTGACAGGGTGATAATGTATGTCCTGAATTGACTCAAAGGCCACTGTTTATCCCGATATCTTACATCCCTCGATGGTTAAATGGACCATTATGTTTCTAATGACGTCATAAGCGGAGGTGAATGAGAGATGGGTCGGGAAAGTAGGGGAAGGGACACATTATTTCCCCCTAAAATATAACTAAGCGTTTTCCAACTTTCAAGATAAGCACATTATTACATCTCTTCCCCTCACAGATTATTGGCTACTTTTTATGTGCCTTTGGTCCCCAGTTCGATCCTAGACAAGAAAAATGTTTCTCGTAAGAAATACATTTAAAGTTCACTTTTACCGCTTGCAGGCTTTATTTGTTTTGGAAAATTAAATCAGAAAGGATAGCCGTACGAAATCGAGGCAATCACCAAAAGAAGGAAAATCGAATGAAAATACTTAGTTTTTCCGTGGAACATCGATTTCGTTTCGAATTTGGGAGAATTTTGACAAAATAGACGAAAATTATGTGGCATAATGTGGCTGTAAACAACCAGTCCCCCTGACGACTGATTCTATTGTTGAATCCGAATTCATGCATTTTAGTTCACTTTTATTGCTTTCAGGGTTTGTTTCTTTTGTAAAATTAAATAAGAAATAATAGTCGCATGGAATGAAGCTACAAAATGAAGGGAAATCGAATGAAGATTCTTATTTCGGTCGTCGAATATTGTTTTCTGTCCAAAATTGCGAGAATTTTGATCACAAAAACGAAACTGTTCTAAAATTTTTAAGTTGTAAACAAGTCATCCCCCTGAAGACTAATTCCACTATTTTTTGAATCGGAACTTATGCATTTTCCAACATTGGGAATTGAGGTCTATACAAAATGCACTGTAAATATTAATGATAGACCATAAGTATGTGAAGAGGAAGAAATGTTATTAGATTTTAGCATTTGTAGTGCTGTAATTATTCAGCTCATTTTCGTCAACGACATTTCAGAATGGCGCAACATCCAAATATTCTTTTCTTTGAGTAAATCTAAATCTACATCTACCCCTGCAATCCGCTTTTCGGCTGATGGCAGGGAGTGCTTGAACCATGACTC
The DNA here is from genome assembly GCA_000376725.2 of Ladona fulva. Lineage (NCBI taxonomy): Eukaryota > Metazoa > Arthropoda > Insecta > Odonata > Libellulidae > Ladona > Ladona fulva. The sequence continues at coordinate 358,365 of KZ308444.1, forward strand.
TGCTTCGATTATTGTCACATTTTATAGAAGAATGTAGAGTAAATATTAACGAAATTTCACGTGCCATTTGCTACATTGGCTATATACTTTATTTCCTGAGGGTCGAGTGAGTCGCTATTAGTATGGAGTTATCAATTTTTACTTCCCATTGCTTCGTAATGGACAGTTGAGCTATTCTGAGTGTGGGTGTGTAAGGATGAATGTTCGCCTAAAACTAGAGAACCATTTGTAATAAAGCATGCAAATTCGCACATTTTTAAGAACCAACGACACACAAATTCCTTTTCCTGTATTTATTTTTCTAAGGTTTGATCCCATTCGATTCAATGCGTTCCCATAAGATATTCATGTAAACTGATATTGATGTGCGGGCTCTATTTCTATAGGAAAATGAAAAAAGAACCATCGTATGAACTGGAGACGATTTTCATAAGTGATTTTATATTAAGGGTTTCGGCTCCAAACTATGAGAAGATTGATTTGAAAATTTTCGTTTTCGATAAAATGTCCCATTGAGCTAATTTAAGAAGAAAGTTGTTAGTTTCTCTTTAGTACAAATATGACTACTTATTTAAACCTATCTCTATTTTCCCCGTTGATAATCAATGGACACTTCAGCTAGTTAACGAGTATTGTCTGCTAAGCCATTGGGTCGCTAATGTCGGAAATCTTTAAATTTTAATGCAATGGAAGCATTCGAGACAAGATGAGGAGGATTTTCTTATTCAGAAAATAGAATACTACAAATACAGCAATTATGTAGGCATTTGAACAACAGTTGAATAACAATTTTCAACGCATTTAAATGGAGTGACTAAAATTAATGCCATTACTCAGTGTAAGTCATACTCAGTATGACTTACACATCATCACACAAATAAAAAAGGCAAAAGTAAATTAAATAATTTTCGTGAACCAAAAGATAAATATTCGATCCATCTTGTTGATTATGGTGAATAGCTTTTATGGAGCATTGCGTGACTCTTTAGAATAGTTTATTTCCATATTGATTTCTATGTGGGCTGAGGTTTTGCTTGGTGTTGTTTGCTGAAGAATGATCGTATTGATATTACGTATGAGTGACGGCGCACATCGAATCGACGTCTCAATTCGATGTGCTCGACGCCAAACCATCGATCTTTATCTGTATTAACTAAATTGCATCTAAAATATTCATCGTTCATTGTCCAATTAACGATCAGAACGAACTTACACTAATTTAAATAAATGAAAGTGACATCTGTACTGTTTGGACGATGTAATGAAATTAAAAAACTATGATATCGGAATACGTTCAGTTGAGTTATTAATTTCTGAAGTCATTTCGGGATGAGTTGTGTGCAACGCTTTGGCAAGTTCAGGGCTGTTAATCAGGGGAGACCGGGAAGTGCCTGACATTTATCCTGGGCTGCAGGAAAACCCGCAAAATCCTGCAGCAGGAACAGGAGTGAGTTGGGGGTGGATTTACAGAGACGCGTAGTTACAGCGATATGAATTATGCAATCGCCATCGACAATATTAACTACGTAAAAGTAAATTGTGGTGAGTGAGCTTTCTTGATTTAAGGGAAGGAAAATTATCGATACTCACAGCACACTGATTTTACATTAATGTTAAAAGTTATGACTTATGGTATTATGCACTCTTTACAGAGTATTGAGTAATAATTTCAAAGTTCTACGAAAAAAAATAATAGCCATTACATTGAAGTACAAGACGCCCGAAAGTTAAGGACTGCTCCTTGGCGATTCTGAAGGTTCGTTGCTCGTCTCCACAATTTGAGTGAGAAATTCGATAGTTAATCGGAGATGGAGTCGATGCGAGTTAGTGCCTGTCTCCCCTCCGAAATGAGCTTCTCCATTTTGTTCGATGAAGTTTTTGCAATTTCTAGGATTCGATGGCAGAGATAACTGCCGCCTCCAAAACCACTTCTGGCTTCCCCCAAAGGAATGAATTGCGTCGGAATATTTCCACCGCTGAAGCGTAAATCGCCCGCGGGCGACACTTCAAAAAAGGTCGAGAAAGAAATGAAAAGCGTCATGAATATGGTGCTGCCCTCTTTCATGCGAAAAATGAATATCCTCTCTGTTGGTCCGCTGTCATCATCTGTAGCGGAGAGCACAGCGCCTCGGAGGGAAATCAGCTGTTCGGCGACTATATTCTAGTTCTCGCAGGGAGAGGGGTTTGGATGGGGGACAGTAAGGGGAAGTAGAGAGTAGTTTAAAGGATGTAGGCAATGGCTTGTTTTGATTTACGAAGGAATTAACAAGAAATCGATGAATTTTATGAGAAAGGAAAACGGCAAAACAAAATACGAGTTGGACATCTGTTCGCAAATAAACTCGAGGAATAAGAAATCTAATACTGAAATGGTTACCCACAGTTCCTCAACCTTCTCCGCTAATTCACTTCTTAGTTAACGCCTTTATTGTTTCTTTCCTTCCTTTTATCTATATCGGTATTTTTACGTGGATTACGTGTTTGAATTGAATTAAAATACTGGTAATTTCTCCGCTGTATTCCGATTTCTAATCGCTACTATTCACTCGTATGTGATCCATTACGTAGCTTATGAATAGGGCATTCGCAATTGCAGGACGGAGTTGCTATTTAAGCACCAGTAAAACCCTGTAACCCCCTGGCAAATGTCTCGAGAAATCGGTTGGACGCACAATGGTTCTTTTTCAGATTTTTACGTCCGACGCACTTCTGATTTTACAACCTGCGTCCAGCTGCACATACGAAGAGAATGAGCCAAAATGTCGTCCAATTTTCATAGGACATCGCTCAAGAATGATGGAGCATCAATATTAAACAGAGTCATTTACCTTCAAAATCACAAGAAACCTCTCCCGCGGCGGCTATTAAATTTTGAGAGATCGTGGAATACCTTCATTTTACAAAAAGTGACCACAAACTCTTTGTCATTTTCCTCGTTGACGAGTTTGTTTCCGTGGAGACGACGCCATTTGCTTCCTCGGCAAATTTTCATTTGTTGCGATTTGATTGGACACTATTTCCTTTCGATGCTTTTGGGTGGAAAAATTGAAGAATATACGAGTAGTGAATTTTCTACTGCAAATATCACCACGCTATGGAACGTCTTTCACGAATATCTCGCGTAAATGCTCATTAATGGGACGTTCGCAGGAGAAATGCCTTCTGAAGATTCAATTTCCCTCCAACTCACGATATTTTAGTGTCGATAAACAGCAACAGTGGAAATCTGCGACGTGAGTATGGGAAAATTTTCCTCTCAAGCAAGTTTTAAATGTTTATGGGACTATTATGTTATCAGTATCGGAGCAATTCTTAACTCCGAAATGTTTCCGCTTTACTTCAAGCTAAATCTTATACTATTCTATAAAACGGCATCTCACAAGAGATTATCAAATTTGTGTAACACGATTCGCTGGAATTTCAGGGCATTGCTCCAAAGTAATAGACACGTTATTTCTGGCCATATGATATCATCCTCTTACCTTCTAGGCGTTCTTCATCTTTCTTTACATCATTTGTTGAGATCCTGTATGTTGGTAGCGTACTCACGTATTTATGATATTTCTGCACATAGGATTGTTCTCACAAATCACAAACGTCACTTGGCCCTCAAATGTCTTGTGACTCTCAACAGGAAATCCATAGGAAAGGTGAGATATCTATGGTTCTAGCTATGATTGGTTCGATCTTAGAAAGCACCAAATTCCCGATTTTCCCATGAGAATTCATTGTGTGGAGTTTCTTTAGAGTTACGATAGAGAATCGAGATATTGCCACAAGAAGTGCCTTTGTAACATCTTATTGGAGAATTTCGTATTAACCTGATGCCGATCCCAAGACCATATTCAAAAAATGTTTGCAATTTATGTTACATACGTTAAATAGTATAGTACTTTACTAAAATATGTGTGAATAGATGTTGGCAGGAAAGTACTATGGTCGTTAAACAAGTCCTTAGAAAAAGATAGAAAAACAAATTATTTTGTGTAGATTTTTTACTTTTCTACGTAATCTCCTTTTAACTCTACCAATTGTTTCTCCAACTTTTTGAAGCCGTCCAAAAAGTAGGATTTCTGAAGGTCCTCAAAATAGGCATCTGTTGGGTGATGACCTCCTCGTTCGACGTGATCCGTTGTCCGCTGAGCCATTTTTTCAAGTTTGGAAATAAAAAGAAGTCATTGAGGGCCAAATCTGATGCATACTTTGTAATAATTCGAACTTTAATTCCATAATTTTGGCCATCGAAACTGTGCAGGTGTGCACCCGTGCATTGTCTTTATGAAAGATGATCATTTTCTTTTTCAAATGTGGACATATCTTCTTGATGTCTTCGCTTATCCGGTACAATAACGACGCATAATACTCTCTGGTTATCCTTTGACCTTTTCTAAGTAACCGGTGAAGATGATTCCCCGTGTATTCACAAAACCGTGGCCATCACCTTGCCGGCAGATTTCACCGTCTTTGCCTTCTTTGGAGCCCATTCAAAAACCCACTGTTTTGACTGTTCCTTTGTTTCTGGAGTGTAGTGGTGTATCCATGTTTCGTCCACAGTTATGTATCGACGCAGATACTCGTCAGGATTGCGATGTAAAAGCGCTAAAATAGCCTCAGAGTCGACCACACGATTGCGTTTATTTTCCTCTGAAAGCAAATGCGGCACCCATCTTGCCGAGATTTCTTCCACACTCAATTTTTTCGTGCAATTATAAAACACTGTACCTTGCGATATGTCTGTGGCCTCAGCCATTTCGTGCACTTTGATTCGTCGATCACTCAAAATCATATCGTGGATTTTGTCTGTCATTTCGGGGAAGTCACTTCCACTAGACGTCCCGAACGATGTTCATCTTTTGTGAATGTACGGCAACGTTTTAACTCAATTACCCAATTGTAAAGAGTTGCAAACAAAGGAGCAGATGGTCCATGAACTTCGCCCAACTCAGCTTTGATCCCTTTCGGTGTTAAGCCTTTTAAATGTGTTTAATCACCGCTCGAAACTCATATTTTTCCATTTTTTTAAATAAACAAAAGCTTTTTGCTTTAATCGACAATTTAAATGAAATCATGCGTCGGATATAACTGAAACTTTAACAGCTATCTGGTGAGTAATGAATTTTTATCCTAAATTCGGAGTACGCAGCGATCAGCATGAGTGTCGGTAGAGAAACAACAAGTTCAGAGATAATGTGTCCGATATACACCGGATAGTAAATAAAGCAGTAAAAGGAAGACGGATGGCGTCTGTGGATTCTTCAAAAGAATAGATCAATCGGTTGTGTTGGAATCCATCCGTACGGTCGAAGTCTTTACAATTTACCTATAAAACGTTTGAAGATAAGCTGATTCACAAAATGAGTGTAGGTTGTGAAATCAGTGTTGCAAAATTGTCCACATATGTTGCCAAACATTTTAAAATGCTCTAATACGAATATGTTTTGATTTGATGTTAATGGTGGGGATGAAAAACTTCACCGTCAAAGTTTCTAAAGGAAGTTACGTATTTCCTGATAGATTTGAGTGGTGGGTACTGTCTTTTTATCATTATTATTACCGTTGTTGTTAATAAGATAAGCATTTTACAAGTAGGCTATCATCCGTTCACAATGTCACGAAAATATCGATAAGTTGACATGCGCAAAAATTACATCTGCACATATCCAACCCATTTATAGTGGTTCCCAACTTCCATCATGTCCTATCATGTTCCATTAGTCCTACGAAGCCGCACCGAACACTAATCCCATATACCAACCGTCATTGTTATTTGCTAATTAACACAAGTTATTATTAAAAACAAAGTTGGAGATAACACATCGAGGGATACTCTAATACTAAAATACTATGTTACTATAATGCAGTATTATTATACTACTGTATATATAATACAGTACCTTGATGCAGCAATATAAACATATTTATAACATTCCATGATTTTTGGGAAAAATAAAATCAACGGAGGAAGGCGTAGTTTTGTGTAACTCCATCTTCAATAAAATAACAGATAGACGGGATTGTACTTTTTTCCGCAGATTTAAATAAATCTGCGGAAAAAGTACAATCCCGTCTACCTGTTATTTTATTTGGGAAAAATTGCGTAAAGGTTAAGGTACGATATTTTTTCACGGATAGTTCGTTTATTACTAATTTAGTTAACGAATTCGTAGACATTTTTGGGAAATATCTCGCATGTGGCTTGATGACCGAGGTTTCTCTGAAAATCCTCTTTAAATGGTGTAACTATACTTTGCCCTACAGTAGTAGTCCGCAAGCCCTCTTTAGGATGCAGATAAAGCGGTTGTCATCACATCGCAGTTGCGCTTTGTCGATCGTCGCTTATTTACGCAGTTGCTATGGCATTCGCCCTTCACTCCCTCTGTCGCGAGGAATGCGTTCGTTTCCCAAAAAAGACGAATCAACTTGCGCTCAAGTAACGGCGGAGAAAGGAATTTTGTGCTCTTCGTGGTATTTTTTAGTAAATATGTTGCATCTGAGAGTCTTTCATCGTAGATACTCGTTTGTTTTTAATGTTTCGTGCCATTCAGAAGCACATTTTCCATCTGTATTTTCGAACAATATCGTAAGACTTTTGGCATTTTGACTCCTACGTCTAAGTCGGAACGAAAATTGGTGATTCAATTCAAGGGATACTTTGTGGAGACTGTTCATGTATAATCCAAAAAACACGGAGTCAGTTATTGTTTTTCCTAGGGATAAGTGTTTGAAAATAAGAAAAATCGTTAATCATTGAGCTATCGCCATTTCTATTTGATCCAAATTTAAACATACTGCTTTTGAGAGTGAGTTTCTCTAAAATACACAGAATGTGTTTTTCTTATTTTCAGTGACTTATGAAAGAATCAAATAATGTAAATTACAACTTATCGCTTAAAAATATATTTTGCGAAATTATCGGTGGTTTTACGATCCTTTTTTTTGATTTATTTTACACTTTCGGCAACTTTAAAATTAAATAAACATTTTTCCCCTCATTTCCATCTTCTTCAACATAAACCATCGCTTAATGTTTCAGACAATGAATAGTGTGGTTCAAGACCTTCAAAAATTAAACAAGTACAACTTGGATACTCGTCGAGTGAGTACCAATCGCATAGAGCGTTATTTGTGTTCAAATATTCATCCCAATTCGCGAGAAATCGCAAACAAGCACATTTGTATTCGCAGTTTCCTGTCCTCCATTTTCTTCGGAGGAAAAATTGCGTGCCTGGACCTGGAGGATGCATTACTAGATATAATATTGTTATTAATTTTAGTCTAAATTCTGCCTTTGTTGTTGTTAATAACAATAATTGTTGTGATGTTAATATACCGATTCCGAGCATGAATATAAGGTTGCCATAGGAACTGATGTTTTGATAAGAGGGGACCAATGAGGGAGCACCTCTTCGGAATCGCAATTTTATTCGAAACACGGGCTGGAGAAAGGCGAATGCCTCCGAGCGAAATGTGAGATAACAAACGGCCGAAGAAGGAAATGTTTGGATCTCTTCGGAGCCGATCTTTTGATACGCCACATCCATATTTCTCGTTCGCGATGTCACCCACGCAATTTACATTCCGAGCTGCTGTATTTTGATGTTTCACATTCTAATACCGTTATTTATGCATAATGGATATTCGTCACAGGGATTCGTACGTACACAGAGGAAACGCGCTCCCTTAAAGTTTCCTGTGAACTCCGAGGTTAGATCTAAAATTTTATTTGGATGAAGTTTGCGAAGGTATGAGCTGCACCGTGCATTCCAGGTGTAATATTATTTTATAATTACGCTAACAGAATGGAGGCCGAATAGATGCTGCAGAAAAATAAAATTTTCGAACTTATAAGAGAAGTTCGAATTACATAATTATGCAGGATTTGATGTTTTCCGGGTGAATAATGCTGTAGAAGTCTTCACGGGTGGACAACCGGGTCAGTTCTTCGGTAAATACCGACGTTTCGGCGACGCCCTCTGTCGCCATCTTCAGGGATGAAATTCAGGGATACATAATTATGATTTGACGACAGCACCATCAGTTTTGTTTGGACCACATCCCGCACTCAAGGTTGTCACAACTCTATCACTACCATAAAACCATCATACTCCGTTTAGGTATCGTGTGTGTTATAACAGATTTGACGATACGACTATTATTATGAGTAATTGTCATCTTTAATTCAGGGAAGTTGTCGTAAAGAAATCCAGGACTGATTGACAAACTTTTCTATTCAACACATAGAAATACTTTTGTACCTCTTGTAAAATGCAATCAAAACATTTAATGTTATATTCAGATGCTAGAGAATTTGCTTGTTGTTAGATTTCCCAACCGAGTCGAAGATGGATGAAGGAAAATGCAGACAACCCATTATAAAGTGGATCACTAATCTCCGCTGATGTAAACGCTGAGTCTGCAGCTAAATATCGATCACAAAACCCCGACGGTGCGTATTTATTGCATCAACATTTGCGATTGTCTTTGTGTGACTCCAATCTGCACCATCCTGGAATGAGTGTGTTGCGGAAAGACCCAATCTCTCAAACTGCTTTCCCTTTGAACGCATTTAACTACGCTTCGGTCGAATCGATTTAAAAATGGCGATTTCAGGAATCGTCTCTCCAATCCAATTGATTTATCAGCTCTTCCTATGATTTTCGACTCAGAAAATCCTCAGATTTTCTACCAGAGATAAGATCAATCGTCGCTACTTCCACGTCCTTATTAGTGATCCTGCTTTCAAAACTTATTTGATCTTTGATTATTGATATCTCAGATGTCCTTTCTTTCGTGGATTCCCAACCTGCGTTTGAGAGCATTTTCGTATCGATATCCCTTAAACGACTTTTATTCGCATTTATTTCTCTTATTTTACGCTCATTGTCGGATCGGCCCAAGTAGCAGGGTGGTCCTGTAAGACAGATACGTCTTCCCCAAATTTACTTTCTCTGAATGTATCAAACAATCGCAGCCTAATATCCTTTCTTTCTTTGATTCCAAACCTGCGTCTGAGAGCATTTTCGTAACACTTGCATTTTTATCGTACCACTTTTTAACAAATTATATTCCTTTGCGCTGCTTTCGTGGTTCGCGGTTACACGTCGCCTCCGCGGGATTCCATATACTCGCCGCATAGTCCACCTAACTAAGGTGAAATAACATCGCTCTCTAACCTTTTCATCGTGTCGAATTGGCCCATATTAACAATAATATCGCTCTATAACCTTTTCATCGTGTCTACCTGCAATATGCTTTATAAAATCGAGCTTTTAAGTTGCTTTACCGTAGATTTTTCGGTTATGTGTGCTCCAGTTTAGGTCATTTCTAAGGGTGTTTCCGAGATATTCAACTGACTTGACTTCATTTATACTAATTTCCACTAATTATGTACGGGGAATTCTGACGCAGACCCCTTTCGAAGAAATAATCTACGGAGCATTTTCATCACTAAAACATACAGCTACCGATAGAAAAATTGAAGACAAAAGATCCTGCCTAGTGAACCAACTTATTTTTATGCCGAAAATGTCTGCGATGAGATATTAGTACCAATCGCATTTTTTTAAATTGCTTAAATAAAATATTTATATTTAGGAATATAAAACTTCATTCCGTTGTCAAATTCTCGTTTGAAGGTTTGTCTACCTTTAAATGAGATTAAGAAGATCGACCAATTTGGTCTGATGTATTTTTCCATGGCCAAAAACTTCGTTATCGTCCTTTCCGATACTAAAAATACTTTGGTCTTCCCAGCATCTTCGCCGATCCATTCAGCCCAATTTTCCCCTCTCTGCTGTCTCCATTGACCGAAAGTCTCCAATTCCACCAATCAGAGGACATCATTACGCCCTCTCTTATTCTCCACATTTCATTTTTAGCCAATACCTAAAGACATAAAAATGTGCAATTTTCTGGAACTATACACAGTACGAGTGCATGAAATGACTGAAAATAGTATACGACATTTTTCACGGCTAGAAAATGGCGTTTCTCGTCGTTGTATTAACAGAATCGATAAATTCCAGAAAATGTCAACAAAACCGCTGAATATTGAAAGTTTAAAATTCTTTTTTTGAGAAATTGAGAATTTTCTACAACTGGTTAGGAAGTAGGATAGGTGGAAACTTGAAAAGGCAAAGATACGATGCCGTGAACTATCGAAATACTTCGTCAGATTTGCTTTCCTACTTTTATTTCAACCTCTGGATTTATTGTTAACAATTTTAATTTTTACGTATATATTGAAATACTTTGGTTGCTATAGAAACGCTATTTTGATTAAGATTTATACCCCGCGAGCCGCCAGTGACGTATGGAAGGTGTATTCACATCAACTTATCTAATCTACCCTATTAACTTCTCTGATACTCTGCGGAGAGCACGACTGGAAGTAACTATTTGTTTTAGCGGTTACGTCCTTGCAGCACTTCGAAGATGTCTCTCGCAGATCGCGCTCGATTTTTTACGGGAATTGCAATAACTCGAATAAATCAATCCACCAGGAGCGAATTCCACCCGAGGGATTTTATCATAGTCGTAACGCTTCTGCAAAACTTGAAGTCTCTACTGATGAAACGGGCTTCTCTACCATCAGTTGGTCCATCTCTAAATCTGAAGTTAACCCTATTTCATGTGGATCCCAAATTGCTCAGATCCAAATTCGAGATAAGGCAGAATGAGGGAAAACTACGCGGTTTCTTTGACTCGGGATGGGCATCCCTTCCGGGTTAATACCTACTTGTTAATCTTTGCATTCAATTCGCTTTTCCTGTAGAATCTCGAATATGTTCCTTTACGATAAACAACTGCTGAGTGTAACTCTTAAGTATTAATTGTAACGCATGAACTCTAAAGGATATCCTGAAATTTGGCATTGTTCTCTAATAACGTTAGTGGAACGCGTGAAAGACATAGCAATGGACTTTTTTGTATTCAAATGAAGCTTCCGATCTTTGTTTCAACGTGATTTACCGCTTCATTCTGTAGGTTAGTGCTATAATCAAAATATAATTCGTAAAGCAAAACCTGGTCTTCTAATAACCTTCCCTCTGAATTACAGCAAAAATGTATGGAACGGCTTATTGAAACTAAGAATAGGGAATCAAATACAAACTCCATCACCGATAATTACAACTCCGATGATCTGAATGACCATTTTGTTAACAACTATAGTGGAATTGACTCAGAACTAGAGAGCGCTTCGTTATTACACATTTTCTATCAGCAACCTTCCACTAATTCTATATTCAAATTATTCCGATAACTTGATTGAAGTTATAAGAGTCTATCAAGTCGAAGGCGACTGGTGTAGATACAATTTCTATAGCAATCTTCCACAAAATTCTTCCTGCAGTTCTCCCATATATAATAAATATCTTTAATTCGTCTTTCATTCAATTTGTTTTCCCGAATCAGTGGAAATCTGCAGTCATCCACCCCATCCCTAAAACACAAAACCCAAAAGCCTGAGTTTCGCCCAATTAGTATCCTTCCCTGCCATTCGAAAGTCCTTGAACTTTTTGTCTATCAATAACTAACTATATACATGACAAAAACGATCTGTTTGATAATTTTCAGTCTAGTTATAGACCACACCTAGGTGCGTTTTTTCCAAGCAATCTCTTTTAAACTTCACACGACGAAGGGTTAGATGTAAGAAGAGACTAGTTAACCTCAATTTCGCCCCAATTAAGTCTTATTATTATGGCTTTTTCTTCACTATGCACCGTAATGGTTTTGCACTTGCGACGGGTCTTCACCAATTTAAGTCTCACCAATTTACAAGTCCCTATACATCTTATTATTCCTTATTATTATACATGTCCCTATACATCTTAGTACAGATTTTTGGAGTTAAATTCTTTATGCCACATTTGCTTTTTTTCCTCTTTTATTTTGTTGTATTTATGTAATTTCTCTGCATGTATCTTTTGTAAGTTTGTATTATATTATTAATAACATTTCTATTATTAATATTAGTACCTCTGCAGTAGTACAGTGACTACTTGAAATTACAGCTGCAACAGGTTTCTTAGCTTTCGTATAGATTGCAACTAACTTTCGGTTAAATATTCGATTGAAACAAGGATCATAAAATATTTCCAGTTATTCTTATCTCCGAGAAAGAGAGGCCAGCTTTATTGACGGTTGATAATATTTGGCGGTGTAACCGAACTTGATGAATGAGGTCTCAGCGATTAAATTTCGGAGATGAAGAGCATCGAAAAAGAGTTCGTTAATCTGAGTCTTGACAGCTTTGTAAGCTCATCAAATCAGCTTCGTTTATGATGGATGCTCCGGTTTTCTTGATTAATTACCCATTCTCAAACGCCTTTCTTCTTCGTCCAGGATCGATTCTTCCAGGAAATATTCCTTCCAATTCCTATTTATCTCTTTCACTCGAACGATGCCTCATTCTCCTCCATTTGCTTTGCTCTCGTGAATTCAGGTTGAAATGCTTAGGAATATGGAAGGGCTTCTAGAAGCGAGCTTAAGCTGCTAAGTGGTTGAAGAGATAAGAGAAATTTCCTCTTAGAAATGGAAGATTGTATTCTCAAATGCAATTGTTTTACTCAAAAGCTCAAACGTATCTCGAACTACAAAAACTAACATTTTAATTCGGTAAATTTATCTCAAAGAAATAATTTAAGATAAATATTTGGTAAAATACATTACAATTTTCTCTCCATATTCTAGAGTTCCGTATTCCATTTAACCCTCGACAAAATAATCTACAGATGCGATTATATAACATGATATAAGATATTATACTACAATATGTATATATTTTAACTATCTAAGTGGAGTTGCAGTAAAAAAGGGAAAGAAAAAAGTTTTGTCGAGAGAAATAAATTGTTTTTTTTTATCTCTCAAAATATATTTCACTGCAGGAACACTCCCACAAAGAGAAGGGATGTGAAAAACATGCAAATATCGTAGGAAAGAGTGAAAAGGGAAAGTGTAAATATTATTGGGATTTTTTATGAATGAATTTTCATCAATATAACTAATACATTTATAAGTTATTCCTTGTATTTAACATCTGTAAAATAGGACGATTGACTACTCAATGACTTGGCTTTGCACAGAATGTGTGTGGGGAAGAAATGGTCACTTTAAGACTAACGTCACTGTAAAGCAACAAGAATCTAGAATTATTCAGACCCTAGAGTTTGGAAATCGGAATCTAGAGTTGAAGGATTGAATATATTTTTATGTTCAAGAAATGTGAAACTCGATTTAGTACTTAGAGGTTTTAAAACACTCCGTAAGCCGTATAACGACAGGCGGAACTCGCTTTTAGAGACAAACGGGAAGCTCCGGATTACCGATTTCTGGGAAAATCCCGATGCGCATTTCAGTGACAATGCCTCCATTATCAAGGGTTCCTGAACGAAGTTTACTTTGTTGTTGAACATTACTGGGGTTAGGTCAAATTTTGAGAAAATATTTTTTTAATTAATAATAGAAAAAACGAAGGTCAAGACAAAAGTTATAAAGATAAATGGAAGAAAAATGCACTGTGTTCGGTTTTCTGGCGATATTAGGATTTTGGCAGAATCAGCCAAAGATATAAATAGAATGCTGAAATTTCTATTAATAGCTTTAGCAAACTTGAAATTACAAGTAAATAAAAAGAAAACCAAAGTTATCGTGGTTTCCAGAGACAGGACGAAACCCTTTGTAAATAAGGATAGGGGAATGAAGGATAACTCAAGTAGAAGAGTTCTGCTATATTGGGAGCATCACAAGAGAAAACAGACGAACTTCTGAAGTGAAAAGAAGGATAGAAATTGCAAAGTAAGCGCATGAAAGTAAAAAGAACCTCATATGTAATAAACATATGTAATTGGGAATTAGAAAATCCTTCGCAAAACTATTTATATGGAGTACATTGCTCTACGGTTGTGAAACATCGACTTTGGGAAAGATGGAAAAGTCTTGTTTGGAAGTAACGGAATGTGGATTTGGAGATGGTTAACAAGAACGAAATGGATAGACAAGTAATGCAGAAGTTCTGAGGGAAATTAAAGAGGAGAGGAGTTTATTGAAAGAGATGGAGAAAAGAAACACTAAATTTGTTGGACATGTTCTGAGGCATAACAACTTTCTGGAAAATATAATGGATGGGAAAATGCTAGGAAAAATAAGGAAGGCCAAGAAAGAAATTCCTTGATGACATAAAAAGTACTATGGGAGCTACAGCATGCAAGGATTTCAAAAGAATGGCAATGGAGAGAGATGTGCGGTTGCAGAAATAACAAGGCCTTTAAAAGATGATGTTGTTATTTGTCGCTTATCCCTGGTGTACTTTATGAAGTTATATTTTTTGTTTTGAGTTGAGATTAGCGTTGTGTGTTTTTGAGTTGACAGTTGAACTCAACACGTTGAGTTTGCCTGTGTTTCATAAGAATGTTATTAACCATGGATTTGTTGCATCCATTTTCTAGTGCGACATTTTTGATGTGGGATAATTCTTTCTTGAATTCCTTATGTGATAGTGGTATTTTTAGAAGTCTGTTTATCATGGAATGGAAGGGGGCTAATTTTTGTATTATGTGGTGCTTTCAATCTTTTGAGATGTACATGTCTGTGTGTGTATGTTTTAGTATATGCTAAATTTCAGTTTGTGTTGTGTGTTCTAGTAATTTTTAAATCTAAAAATGGTAACGTGCCATTTATTTTAATTTGATGGTGTCAAACTGGCTGTTCAGTTTTTCTAAGAAATCGTCAGTACTCTTAGTACAGTACTCACTACACAGTAGTGCTCTTCGATGTGTCGAACTTCCCTCTGTACACACTCCCTCAGTAAGGAAGGCAAGAGCTCTCACCCTCATTACAGACGTCACAGCAGAAAAACCCCACCCACACTTAATCCCCCCACACCTTCAGAAAAGATAAAAGCCCGACCATCCACCTCTCCCATTAATTCCCCTATTGTGGAGCCCTTGATAATGGAGGCATTGTCTCTGAAATGCGCATAGGGATTTTTCCAGAAATCAGTAATCCGGAGCTTCCCGATTGTCTCTAAACGTGTGTTACGCCTGCCGTCATTCGGCTGACGGAGTGTTTTAAAACCTCTAATTCATCAAAAACAGAGTTCCAACATTCCCTTCTTTCTGTTAAGTAGGATTATGTTTCTAATGACACAATATTTTTACCAAGAGCGAAAATGTACAGAGAATATTGCATTAAAACCATTTTTCTATGAGAAGAGTTTATGAAAAACAAAATATTTCAATAGCGATGCAATCTATACAGAGACATATTGGGAAATCAAATTAGCTCTAGCAAATTAGATTTCAATTCAGAAAAAAATGCATGGAAACCATCAATAATTGGATCTGAAGAAAATCACAGGAAAGGAAAATGCAACTTTGCATATAAAGGTTTACGCCTTAAAACCAAAGGATAAACAAATGTGAAATTGTAGAGTACGAAAGGGGACATAATAAATGGTGAGAATAGAAGACTTCCAACTCTATGATACATAGAATATAAGAGATAGGGAAAGGGTCCGAAGAGAGAGAAGGTCCGATCGAAAGAAAATTGAGGTAGCAGAGATAATGTGATGAAAATAAATGAAGGATCTTGTGGAAGAAACAAGGAACTCGAAAGCTCAGAATAAAACATAACCATCCACGTAAAACAACCCACTAATGATGATAATCTGTCAATATTTTCTTCCTTTTCCCAAAACTCAACCTATTTCGTTTTTTGCCCATTTACTATACATTAATTTTGTTTGAGAATCGATTAATTGTAACTATTAAATGATCTTCACTGATTCGTCTTCCATTGCTGCTCACATTACCTTAAAGAAATGCGGCACTTTAAACTGACGACACCAAGGACGACGGCCTCTTTAAATGGAAATGTGCTAGTGGAAGCAGCTTGCTGAGGTGAGGAAGGTGGACGAATCTCTCAGGAATAACGGCAGCAAAATTATACACCAGTTTACTGATGTCCCTAAACGAAATCAAAGCTGCAGAAATAAGTGATCCGGGAAAGAAATGTTACGAATTAAAAATAATACACTATCGAGTCCCACCTATCCGTAGTAATACAGGGACCGGATTCTGATCGGATTGGGGAATATTCGGATAATCCAAATTACTACAGTAAAAATATATTCAAATCACTTAATTTTGTGTATTGGTACAATATTGTATACATTTCAGTGCTTTCTATATACACATTATATTTGTGTACTGGTAAACGCCCCCGTTCTGCTTAAATGCTCAATTATCCTTTCTTTAGACACGTGTCAACTTCGTAGGACAGTTTTTCTCATTTAATTCTGTACAATGGAAATTGGAAACAACCTCTGATAGTCATGAAAATGTAACTTATGTTTATCTCTTATGGAAACGTATTATGGGCTCCTTGGTTCGAACCCGGGTTTTTACAGAGATGAGAATAGTTTTCCTGGGGGTTTCAGCATCGTAGAAACGCGATGCAGTTTGTTTCAGATCTTTAAGTCAAGCCGTTTATGAGATAAATAGGGGGACGGACAGACGGGCAGACATTTGCTTTTTATATATATGATATATTGTATAACACAGTCGTTATATAAGTATAAAAGTGAACTTCGTTTTTTAAAATTACCGTACAATTTAATCAAATGTAGCCGACTAATGTATCGAAATAACTTTGAATTTTGTAACGTACTCTACTATTTTATTTGATACAGTAGAGAGTAAGTTATCCAAGCTACGGATATGTTGTATTTTACTGTAGTATAAGTTACTCAAAGAGTGGTTTTTCCATGTTTGTGATTTGGATTTGTTTCGTAAAAACTGCATTTAAAGTTTTTTAAATTTTCCGAAAATACTGTTCAGATATGGAAGTTCCGGATTATCGGTGTTCGGATTAGCGGAGCTCTAGTGTATTTCCACATTCGAATCTTTCAGGAGAAGCTCATCCTAAGGTAAAGAAGACAAACTCCTTCCAGCTTAAGACAGCTGGATTGTAAAAAGTACGTACGAAAGAGGAAAAGTATAACTAAAGAGAATGGGTTGATACATGTGCTGCCAATGAGTGAAGTGAGCCTCCCATACGATATGAGATAAATGTAGTGGAAATGATATATCGAAGAAATTGAATAAAAAACAATGAAAATTTAGCAGCAGAGTAATGGAAAATCGAATATACGATTATAATTGAATTTGACGAGGGGCGACTGCAGCGGTGTGACGTCATTTAAGGGAGACTTGGGAAAGTGGGGCTGAAGGAAAACGGGTTGCATTTATGGATTCTTAACACAAAAAACAATTAGAAGATTATATAAATTAAAAGTCTGAAGTGAGTGACGCTCTCTGATTTATCGTAGCAATTCTTCACAAAACGTATCGCATTTCGCTGTACCTTTTCTAATTCTTGAATATAACACTTAAAATACTTTCCTCATAACAGATCCGCTTTCGCCTTTATTCGCTTTTCCCTCTTTTTTTTAATTTAGACATGAATGTAGTAAATGATCATCCATGCAAATTTTTATGCTGTCCTGTGTAAAGAAGGAAGGAATAGCCGAATTCTTTATTTTTTAACTTGTCTAAGCAAAAGGAATCTTTAACAGATGAATGAATAGTACTTAACTGAATGTAAGCGTTTTTTGGCTACCTCAAGAAGACATAAAATAAATTTCGGTTATAAATCTTAAGAATGACCAATATTCTTTGATAGGAAAAAAAATCAGAATCATCAAAGAATGGAATATTCATGAACACATTGTCAGAAAGAAGGAAAACTATAACGACCTGTTTTGAAAATAGCCCTTTAACTCCGCTTCTTTCTCATTTACTCAAATAGCTGCTTCGGATTCGTTCTGTGGGAGATATTGAAATGTTTCCTTGAATTTTGGTGAATTTCGTCCTTGTTTCCCAATAGCAAAGTCTCGCAGTGAGGGAAGAGATCGTTTACTATCCGAAATGTTGAGAGAAAATAAAATCGGGGAGAAAGAGATGGAGAAGATGTGACGGATAATCGGATGAGGTATCGGATGAGGTTAATGAGGATTAAATGGATTGAAGGGTGGATTTAAGAGGCGGGCAATTATCGTTGCGAACAAACTGATAAGCGAATATTGAAGAGTGAATCTCGGAGGACGCGGCGACACTTTCTCTATTATTTGAAGAGGTCTCGTTATGAAGCGTTGATACGTAATATTAAATTGAACTCAGTAATTCTTTCAATAATCATTGGAGGTATTATCCTAATATTTCTTATAGTAGCAGAAACATTATGAAAACAATTAAAAAGTTCTCTTCCATTCTGTGAATCGAATCTAACTCAGGTTGGGAGTATCTTAAGTAAGCTCTTTAACATGTTTACGTAATTTGAAGGGGAGGATCGGACGCTATGATTTGGTGAAATATTAAAAGACGTTCGCGTTTAATTTTATTTACCCTTAAAGCCAACAGCCATATATGGTCTTTCGGTTCGATAAGTTGGGATGAATAGCTCTATCATTGCCCTCGTGAAGTTTAAATTTTTCTAGAAATGTTTCTGACCTCTAAAATACATATATGCTGCTGAGTCTTAACATAACTGGAGTCGATACATTTCTCTCTGAGTATTATCAAACTAATCTTCTAAGTATTAATTTTAGCTGATCCTTCATTTTTGACTTTGATTAGTGAATGGAAGATGGATTCCCCACCCTAGTATACCACATCTACTCATAATCAAAGGGGAAATAGTGTAAGTGGTCCTGTTTGGTTTCGCTGTGCGCCCGTTAGGGACGCCTTTGCAATCACCAATATGTATGCGATGGGAATTCTTGCCGTCCTCAGGTCCATTAACAAGTCAATGGATGCCAAAGGATGAGGAAACTGCGTTACATACGCAAAATGAGGAAATGATAATCTAAAAGCGGATTCAACACTACGACACATCTGGTAACTCCCGACTGTCCCAATTATTGTTACAGTACTGCTCAAGTGATATTTGTATACACAGTTTCCTACATATCTTAGCTTGTACTATCAGTGGGTTTGCGCAGATTTTTCACACCCCCTTCTCTTGGGCATTTTCCCGTTGTTGAGATTTTTTTCTCCTAAGTTGCTACTTAGGTTTTTTTTACATCCGCAAATTCTTCTTAAGTTTTCCTCTCTGTTTCTATTTACAAATTTATTCGTGATTTAATAATAACATTGACGACAGATTATATGGAAGAAGAGACTTTTTAGTCTCAAAATTAATAAAAACCCTAATAATAATAATAATTGTCCATAAAAAATTGCTCGATATACCATAAAGAAGGATCTACCTTCTTTCCTTACAAGGCAATTAGCGGTGTTTACAAATATTTTAAAATCATGCACCAAAAGTGAAATCGGCTGCAGGTGTGAGCACAGACCCTTAGTATCACGTATCTGCCATATTCTCGCGTCATAGCGCGAAGGTAATAAATAGCGCTGGGAATGGAGGGCTGAGGTTCTGATTAAGATTTTTGATTTTTGTTAATGTTTTGAATAATACTTTTCTGCTGTAATGTTTGTAAGTACGCCCTTCATTATATTAATCCTGGGGGTTTCAGCATCGTAGANTTTAAATAATTTTTGTAATGAAGTCATTTTGATCCTTATTAAAATTTCAATTTCCGGTTGGAGCGTCGAAATCAGCTCCTTTGACTTTGATCCAAAAAGATGCGATTCGGAGATTAAACTTGCTTCAGTGAGATGTTATCAGTGAGACATCCGCGGAAATGCTGTCGCAATCCTCCGAGGAATTCCGCATCAACGGCGACGTCTGGTCCGCGGAGGATTGAATGGAATGACATCTTCAAGAAGGGCTCCCTGGGTAAGCAGCCGCATTCACCTGATCTTCTAATCCCCAAGAGATCAAAGCTAATTACTGCTCAAGTGAAGGAGGCCGCGCTTCGAATGGGTTTGAGGGTCTGAATTGGCTCGAAACCTTTGAAATGCAGACTTCGGATGACCGTAGACGAAAGCCGTTGAATGAATGGTTCCTGATACTATTTGCAGAAACAAAACCGAAAGGAATCGCAAGGAATACTCAAAGAAGCCTTGGAAGCGTGCTTAGTTACTTCTAATTTGATCTCTGAAAGAGTTATCCGAATTATTTCGAGATAAGAACCGAAATGGTAAAGACGAGGACACGTTTGAAGATAACTGCGCTTAAATGCACGTCTTTCCATTCAATTTACATGTTAGTAGAGCATGAGGCTTTAAAGTAGAAATATTCTACAGAATAAACTAGGCAACATTCTACTTATAATACGACTTAACGGCTAATTTAATATCTTCATTTCCCGTGCCATTTCGTAAAATATATCTCCAGGGAAATTACTTGTATCTGTATTGATTGATTGTATTTTTATTGATTATTGTTTTATAAGAGTTACGAGTTCGTATTTCTTATTTTTCAGGGAGAGCAAAACGGTCCTTCGACGTGAGAGATTTTCGGATAAGAGAGACTGACTGTAAGTAGAGTGATGAGCTTTCATATTTTCGTTCTTCGTTATTCGTTATTTAACGAAGTAGCCTTAGTTTAACGTTAGAATTGAATACAGCAAAGGATTAGTGGCTTAAATATTCTAATCCCTATTTGGTAATAATTTAATCACTTCGGGCGACTCAGCATAAATGCGGTAATTTAAAGAAAATTAAATTGAATTCGATACATCTCCGAAGCACTGGAAAATATTACTTTTGCCGGAGTTAGGGAGTGTATGCACATCTCCAATGTATCGAAATGATCGAGAGTACAATCTATTCGCTCTGTGCTATTCTATTACACACCAGAGACCCTTCCTTATGTAAACGTTAAGGAAGCGGTGAGAATATAAATTATAACCTATTTTCTCTACGTTAATTGATGAAGATGGATTTTCATATAACGATGAAGTTCAAAATTAAAGATAAATTTTCCACGGGAAGTTTTACGGTGTATTTACAGATTCATTGATTTAAACTCATTAATAACGCAGACCATTTTTTATTGTCGCAAGTTCTATTAAATGAAATGAAAATAACCGAGGACTCTTAATAGTCCACGAACGTAAAAATAAAGTTCCTTTGATTAAGTATCCGATGTAAGGTCGAAAAACATGTCACAATATTCCTCGAGATAAATTGCATCGCCTTGTATCCCTCCCGAATTTCTAATATCAAAAAAAATCTGTAAAAAGAGGAGCTCTTTCTTTTCCCATCAACGGAATATGACGCAGCTCAAAAACGCCCGTAAAGCAGACGGTGTCTTAACAAAGAGGTTCTTAACTTCCTTGTTTCCACGGGTTCATGCGGAAAGTTACGGTATTTTCGCGAGAGCAGAAGTTAAAGTTTATGGGCTCTTGCTCAGCTTAAAGGATGAGATTAAAAAGCCCGTCTATTTTTTACTCTCTAATACCTGACGCGCTTTGAAGATGGTGGAGGAAGATTAAACGTCGTCAGAAGGAAATTGTCTTCGGTGGAGTGTTATGAATCAATCGATTAACAGTCGAATCGAGTAGTATTTTATCAAAAGTGCTTCATCTCAATGCAGAGGCCATTTTGTCGTGCGCCGTTTTTAATCGCCGCTTCTTTATGTTCTAATCTGCGAAAGAAGATTTAATTCGTCGCCATAATTCGGATCCTTTTACGTTCGGCAAGTGATTGAACGAAGCAATTTTTCTGTCCTCGAACATTTTTATCGTATCCGACGGTTAACGACAACGTGTCCTTCGAAGACAGCGCCTATTCGAGTCTAATTATTCGACTGTGTGGTGGGTCTTCCTCATCTTACAAATAAAATAGAAAGTTATGTGAGTCTAAGTTCGCATAAAACACGAGAAACAGATGTCGTATAACTTTCAATATAAATAAATACAAATATAAAAAACTTTGTAACCTAAACGAAAATATAAAAAAACTTTCCTAACTAAAATTTCACAAGACAAATTGTTAAAATCCAGGTTGCAAACGACCCGTTTCCCACGACGACGAAAAATGTATGCTCGTTTAAATATAATGATAAAGTATATGAAGTAGAGATAAATTAAAAATTATGCTTTTACAAATCGTTAGGTTAAACTTACGACCAGTTACTGGTGATCAGCTCGATTTAGCCCATCCATTAGAAGGGAGATTCTCAAGGAGGCGGGAGAATAAGCCATTCGTCAATGCAGAGAGAGGAAAGGGGCATTTTAAGGGGCTTAAGATTTTTATAAAAATATTGATTAATAAAAGAAAATGTTGCCATGTATTCAATGCTAGGGTTAACAGGCAAATTTATCGTGTATTTGTATTACTGCTTCATTCGATTAAAATCCCTCTTTTAAATATTCCACATATAATACATTCTAAATCATTTCTCTGTCAACGAGATCTCATAAAAGCGACAAAATTCGCTTTGCACTGAGTAAACAGTGATTCTCATTAGTTACTTTAACTATTTAATGTTTTCTCGATAGTCCAGTAAATAGCAATTATTATTTTGTTCATCCAAAAAATTACTTAATTCTTAACTTTGAGTTTTTGTAGGCGAGGGAAGAGTGGTTTCGTCCGACTGTGAGGCATCGTTCACTGCCAACGTCCTCTTTTAGGCCATACAAAGTGGTGGTGAAGTCTCCCAAAACGACATAAGAATATGTTCTGGCTAAATAGCTAAATTGGTTAAAGCATCCTCCCGGAAAGCGGAAGACTCCAGGATCGTGTCCTGGTCCTATCAAACTTTTTTCTAGTACGTTTTTCTTTGGAAGGTTTCTTGAAATTAAATCAGGTAATTGCGCATAAAATGAATTTTGTTCGCGAATTTAGAATGTGATGTCACCACTAAATTAAAATAAGAACATGCAGATTTTGTGGATATCTCCTGAACTTCTCTTACTATTTCGGAACGATTCGACTGCCACGTGCATTGCAATTTCCATCATGTAATTTCACTTTTACCGCTGTAATGGAGATAGGACTTTAATTACGGATATCCTCTCCTTGGGTAACACTAAATCAACTTTCTTAGCCTTTCGGTTTTTTTGGTCTTCATATTCACGAACACGAAACTAATTTGCAAGAAGAATGAATTTGAATTTATGTCCGTTTGTTTTGCGAATCTCCATCTCCCCTCCTGTCGTTGCCTTTTTATCATTTCTCTCTCCTTGTCCTTCCTCTTTCCTTCCTTTTCTCTTCGCCACCATTTCCCTAACTCTTCTTCTTTAATGATAATCTCCTTAATTTGCATTCCTCCTCACCCTTTCCCATTTTCGTCTCTCTTGTCATCATCTTCTATATTTATTCTCGTACTTTCGTCCTCTACCCCTATCCTTCGTTAACCTCTAAGCCTCTCTAACACACCATAATCCTAGTCCGAACTTAGTTTCCGAGTTTGAAACATATTTAATTTGTTAATTTTACCCTAAGCTTAAGTTAACAAAGGAGTGAAAAGTTTCGAAATGTATTTTAACAAAAATCAGAAACATACCTTAAAATCTGATACTATTACTTTTCT
>KZ308444.1:381970-409808 GCA_000376725.2 Ladona fulva
ATAATAATAATAAATTTATTATTATTGCTCTTAAGAGAGCACTGTTGCAATTAACCTGTCTTCTGTCACAATCATATACAAGTATGACAAAACCAGGTTTCGAACCTGGGACTCCTGCGGGACTAGGCTAACACACTAAGCCTAGCTCCACAGATGCCGACTGGCATAGGAAAGATTATTAGGTCTCTTTTAATCCTTTATACTTTTAATGTGGAGATTAACTCAGTGGAATGCTGTAAATGTATATGCTCTTCTAAGCACTGTGGGTGACGTCCATCTCTAAAAACTAAAAGAAAATTTTAAACGAATTCAAATATATTTTGTAGTCGAGGACTCAGTTGCAGACGGATTCTCTTCTTTGTCATGTGCCTTCGTTCTTTCTTTTCAATCAGCAGCCATTCTTAAGGGAAGTCAAGAAGACGTCTCTCTCTCTGAACGCCCTAAAATATTTATAGGATTATCGGAGAAATGAATTCTTTCTGACTATTTGCGCGAGATAACTTAATTCCTCGACTAAATTAGCATATTCTGGAATCTCCATTTGAATCGTTTAGTTCGCAAATTTCTCCTCGAGTGGAGAAGTCCTTTCTCCTAAGGCCGTCGAGTAAAAAAATGCCATTCAAACTTTCAGGGAAAGAATCGCCTTGAAATATGAATGAAGTTTTTCTCTCCGACCTCGGAAGGCTCAAATTACCAGTTTTGAAAACATTTGATTCCCGGGGAAAATCAGGATCTGCTAGAGCCCTAATTTTTGTGTTTATCGTGGCTTTTAACTGGAGCGAACGATTTCTCGGGATGTAAAATAAAAGTCAAAATATAGAAAGGGATTCTTCGTTAACAATCGTGTTTATTTTATCTTCATTATCCATTTATTTTGTGCTCGTGCTTTTTTTGTGGAATCGTTTCACCTCTCTCGCTCTTCAATCAATTCGCCATTTCTTTCCTGATTTTCCGAAAAATGTTCTCTTTAGACTCCCATTTCCGCTCTAACGGAAGCACGTCGTAAGTAAACGAAAAAAAGATTACAATTTTTTGTCAACGCAGTTAAGATATCAATGAGAGCTTTCAGGTGACACTTTTTATTACGTTTTTATAGCCCATTGGCCATTCCTCCCTCGCTTTTCCCTCCCGTTCTTCAGCTTTCCTCTCTTTTCATTCTTTTTCTCTCACTTTCCTCGAAGGAAAGATAATTTCTGGAATTTTTCGTTTCGCCTAAAAATAATGTTCTTAGATCGTAAGATATGGAAATTTTTTTCCGCTTAAAGAGAATATTTCACGTGTTTATCTTAATACCGATGTGAGAACCAGAACCTAAATTTTTCAAACAAATCTAACCAAGCGAAATGATCTAAACTGTAGAAGCACTTTTAGCAATACTACTGCTACAAACCTAACCAAATAACCAAATCAATTTTTTATTTTTGCTCAGCAATTCATTGATGAACTAGATTGATACTTGCTTAATTGATTCAATGCGTGTTTTTATGAAATGATTTTCTTTGAATTAAGCTGCTATGAATTTATTGACTGCTCTAAATTTGTTTGTTCGTGTTGCGAATCCCTCGAATTTTCCACTGTCTGTCATATCTTCACGTTTGTATAGTTAAAGGGCGTTAAATAAATTACGTGTCTGATAAATGATTCAGAAAGCCACTGCAATAACCTATCTTTAGATATCGAATAAACCAAATGTAACGTATCGATCCATATTATCTTGCTTCAGTGAGTGGATTAATGAAACATTGCTCTAAAAACTCGAATACCTCCAGTAACCTTAAGGGAGTATAACATCATTGATTCGAAGGAGCGAATACAAGGTTAAGTAAACAGTTCTGAGAAATCTCTAAGGCTATGGAAATAGAACGAAATGCCACAGCGCCAAACGGATTTGGGGATCAAGTGGATTTATGGACAGAGGGGTCAAGATTGACATTCGGCGGAAAAGAGGTCCATGGGTTGGAAAATACAGCAGAATGTATTTATTTAACCGAATAAATCATCGGATCTATATGGCCTAGAGTATGCTTGTGCACTTTATGTTCAAAGTAAGACAGATTTTATACTAACATAAGAGAAATCTTCTGGGTTTGGAGGCGTTTTCTGAAAAATTCAACTTTTTTACCGGAGTTTCTTCGCGATCCGAGTAATACAAAGATGGAAGGTATTCTAAAACGTTAATGTTAAACCAAAACAAAGATCCCTTTTAGTTTTAGGCAGAACTACACATTGCTAAATGGTCTCTCTCTCTCTCTTTTAAGAGTAATATATCAAAGAGAGAGTGGAATATGCAGCAATCGCAGCCTGATCTCTTTTCTTTCTAGGATTCCCAACATTTGTCTAAGAACCTTTTCGCATCGACTTTTTTATTATTTATTATAATTTCTATAAGAAATCGCATCACCTTTCGCTGCACTTTCTCGAGTTTGCGAGTACCTACACATTCTATCCGCCGAACTCGCCGCATATCCCAGATGGGGCCTGACCAAGGTGAAATAACCGTAATCTTTAACTATTTTATCGCATCTACCTATAATGCGCTTTATAATGATGTGTTATGGTCTTAAATATTCTCTTAATGCTTATGAAATACGTTTCTGTCATAAAGAAATTCTCTCCGCTTACTCTTGTAGTATGTACAGAAGGGCAGCATAAAATGTTCCTCCGATTCCACATAAAGATTTATGCCCTTTATTTGACATATTTCGTCGTTCATCGGGATAAGGGAAACTATCAAAGCATTTATTCCGTGCGTTCACTTCATTTCAATTTACAACGAAAATTACAACCGATTTTGTGTATCGCGAATTTCTACCGAATGCTTAAGTGTGGTTCGCAAAATGTTGGAAAAAATGCTTTAGAGAATTTAAGAGAAGTATGAAGGCAATGTTTAGAACAATTAGGAAAGAATTGTGGTTCAATTTTAAAGTAATGAAGCATTATTACGTTTCAAAGCTATCGTAAATTAGACCAAATAGTTTTTTGAAACCGCCCTAAACACAAACTGTAATTTCTGCAAACATTGAAAGCAATGAATTCCGTGAACGTGACATTAACAGAAAGAGTAACCTTTCTGTCCCTAAATTGTTAGTGCTGCTTGAAATTGATGGCAGTTGCAATTTTTTCTATTAATAGAATATATGTATTTTAATGCATTGTGTTTTGGATAAAATGCTCGAGAAGAGTAGTAATTGCATATCTCCATTTTTATCACTCGTAATTATTTTCACCCGTCTTCTTCCTGGAATTCATTCAATTACATCTAGTTTGTTTTTGATAGCTTTATTTATTTTGCATTAAGACTTCCTATTAGTTTGTACCTACTTTTCGTTACAATTATCCTGTAGCTATATTTACCGGTTTGTTTGGATGTATTGATTTGTTTTCCTAGATTTAAGTTGATCATGGTGAATGATTTTTTCTTATTAGTACAATATTATTATCATGTAATATCTCTAAGGTTATATATATATGGTTAGGTGGAAGAGAGGCCATTTTAACCTTACCTTGAATTTAAGAGTAAAATAATAATAGTAATAATAATCCGGATGAATCTCAATGAACCGAGTATAATTTTATTCGATCTAATTAATTAATCATGAAGCATTAATAGTAGACATAGTGGCGACTCTGAACTGTAATCTTTAAAGCACTTGTTCCAGAGAAAAGGCCAAGTACACCGAGTTAGCAATGGAAATAAAGGAAATATGGAAGTTAAATAATGTGAGCACATTACGATACCCGCTGTAATATCCATCATAGGAGTAGTGCCGAAACACTGGCACCCAAATTGGGAAAATTAAACAATTTAGTTAGCGTATCTTTAATTCAAAAGTCTGTAAACCTGGATACTTGCAGTTTAATTAGATCGTTTTCAAACGAAGATGAGTGATCATTAAAATTTAAGGAACAGTAGTGTGTTCCCATCTCACTTTGCGGCGAGAACGAACGGAGACATATAATAATAAATTACATCCTCCTTTAATGGATAATAAACTTGTAGAATCAGCGAACGAACTCACTCCCCCTTCCTTCAGCTAATGCACTCCAAATCCGCGATGAATGGGACTTCCATTTCACGAGAAGAACACGTTGAGCTTCCGGAGCTCCACACGGACGAGATAACATTTTCCTGAAAATACTTTCGCTCCCCTTATCGGCGGATATATATTGAGTCTGGAAAACGGATGCGCGCGCCCAAAGAATTAAAACGCTGAAAAGGTTTCATCTCCCGCGAAGAAGTTTCCATATTCGTTTATTAAAAATCATTTTCGGACAGATTTTTTTACAGCGATACGATTGAAAAATTATGCTATCGGAAAAGCCCCGAAAAATCATTTTCACTCCAGGGATGGGATATTAACTCAAAAGACGGGCATATGGAAAACTGACGTACAAGGCGAATGTTGAATAATAATTTCATTTATCATAAGCCATTCAGCTTCTTCTTAGAAACATTTTAATTTAAGCCCTGAGCGAAGTACAATCAAATATATTCAAGTAAGTGAAGAATATATACATCCTCAAGCGTTTCTATAATTAGAAGTTAAAGGACATTTTAATCGTTGTCAAAATTACCGGAAAAAGTGCGAAATATGTCGATATACACATGTTAAGATATAATTTTATGTGATCTCTTGTAGTAAGTAGAATAATAAATCCCTAGTGTGTCTTAAGTTTTAAAAAAGTA
The DNA here is from genome assembly GCA_000376725.2 of Ladona fulva. Taxonomy (NCBI): domain Eukaryota; kingdom Metazoa; phylum Arthropoda; class Insecta; order Odonata; family Libellulidae; genus Ladona; species Ladona fulva. Next base: position 386,658 of record KZ308444.1, read on the forward strand.
ACAAATAAATCAAAGATTCCAATTTCGGAATAAAACGAATTGAAATCAACTCTCCTGGCCTTCGAATCAATTAGTCGTCATCCTAAATTATGAGTAAAGGAACGTTTTACATATATTCGGATACCTTAACACTTGTTACACTTTTTCTGTTACGATGAAGGAAATGCGAATCGCTCTGCCACCTTCCTTTGTTTTACATGTTACTTTGTGTATTGAATTGAAAGAAGAGTTTCTACTGACGGATATGAGGAGAAATATTAGTCACAGGGAAGTACAAAGAACCATTACCCGCTTCTATCTTTCAGATCCCAATTCTCCAGTGAATAATTTATGCTCTTCATATTCTTGTTCTCGTATTTGAAGCTTTTTTTATTTTCGTTGATATTAAAAGGAAAGAGGATACATATTTTGGATGTTTGTAAAAAAATTTACAAAAATCGAAATCGATTGTTTTGAGAGTATACCACAGTTATTCTTAACTTATTCCCAATAAGTTCATAGTGAGTCATATCTTCCGCCCTTTCACTTTTCGTCAGACAATATTTTATGGAACGTAGAGGAAGGAAATCTTTGGGAAACCTTAAAAGCTCTCTCTGTACTCGCATCACTCAGAAATAAAGAAAAATTCTAAATTTTCATTACAAAAGGAGCACAGATTAATCTTGTGGTGAATATTGTAATGGCAATATCCGGAGAGAAGAGATGAAAGTTTAAGGAAGAATAGGATTCACTAAAAGTCCATTAACGTTCCTTTTGAATAACAAAATTCTCAAATTTCAAATTCGAAAATCCATTAATTCCAAACAAACTGTTGCTAAGGCCTTAAACGACACCAATAAAAGGATGCAGAGATGGAGATTTGGAGTGGATTTGAACTAATACAATTCTTCCTCAACATAATTTATACCTTTAAATTATACTAATATATTAACATACTACGCACTAAAGATTATATATAAATACGAAGGATCCGATTCACGTCAGTCGACTCTCATTCAAACGTAAATTAAATCAAAAAATATCGAAAAGAGAGGAAAGAAGTGGCGGAGATGATTAATGATGGAAAAAGGCGAGCAAAAATATACTGAGAACGACGTGTCGAATAAAGGTTTCAACGGACGAAACAACATCGTCCAAAGTCGTAACTTCACTCGCGGTTTCTGGAAGAGCGTCTCTTTTAAAATATTTTCATGTATGTGAGTTGTGTGGGGAATTCATTTTGATGCATCGGATTATCGACTCGAAATTAGCTGTTATTTCCACAATAAAGTTTGGCTTCCTCTATTCCAGAGGAAGAAAAGTTGTTGGCCACGTCGATGGAATATCAGTCTGCGTTTCTTTGGTCAGCAATTTTCTCCGGATATGTGATTTCGTATTCTTATTAGGGATTCAACACTTCTGTAACGTTTATGTATAATCTCATTCTATACTGTTAACTCTACCTCTTCCCTGTATATTTTTCCAAGACTTAAGTTTAATGGCCGGTTTGTAAATAGCAATACTTAGTTGTAGTAGTAGTATTGCTAGAAGAACTTCTCTGACCTGATTGGGGGTTATTCTGTAACTGCAAACCGATCGACACGGGAGACTTTCCAACCGGTGTGACGTCACTCCGACTCGCCGAGAGCCACCGTGTGATTCTGTATGTTTCCGATCGGCGCCGCGGCCGTTTCCAATCGACTAATTCCAGCTACTGGTAGAAGCTGTCGGGGACCAAGCGCCTTAGTCTGCTAGCGCTCGAGAAACTGTGGCAATTGTATGCTTATTTCGAATTATTGTTGGATATGTCCCAATATAATGCTTTTCATTACAAAATATCCGTAATTAAGGGAATGCAGTAAAAGTAACAATAAGAAGCGTTACGAAGGTTACTAACTTGATTGCGAAAATGAGAAACTAGGAAGCCATAAAATTCTATTTTGTTCTGCAATTCATTCGAGTTTCTTGGTAATTACACTTTTACGCGTAATTTCAAGTACTTTAGGTGATTCATCACCATTAACATTAGAAGTCTAATACTATTGCCAGTTTAGGGAAATAGCCTTCATTAATAAATAATACCAAGTAATTACAAGTAGATGAGTACAGCAGAAGTCTTTAAAGAAGTAATAATTACGTTTGATGAATTTAAAATAAAGCCACAATGATACATGTGATCGTATTTTCACCTGCGTAAAGGTATAATGATTTAAAATTTATATGACTGTTGGTGATTAGATGTAGGCACATAACATAAAGGAACCCTCGCGCTTAAGCAACATAAGGACGCGCATCTTTTAGAAAACGAAGATTATGATACACATAAATTTTATGAATAAATTTAAATTACTATCAATAGTAGATATGATACACTGTTGGGAATGTTAGACAGTGTTTCAATTTTTCTATTTAAATGTGTCGCTATGCATGAGTTGAACAACAAATTATGAATACCCTCGGCAATATAAAGAACTGTCACTTGTAATGTGGTTTTATTATCGTCAGACTGTGAAGATATTCAAGTCGACAACTCCTTATGTAATCGAAAAAAGACACACGCTACTACAGCCAAGAATAATATTTGAAGAGTGCCATTTATCCAGACGAAACTTCGTGCATGAATTAATTAGGAATGATTCTGTGCTGCTAATGACAGTTAATTTACTCCGTTTCAAATACAGATATAAGGGGATTTTGTTTCCACACCTGATGCAAATGTGCACAAATAAATTTGCCAATATTAGGTACAAATGATGCCCTTACTAGCTGACCTAAACTTCATTGATTTGGTGACAGTAGCACTAAATTATTTAGAGATGGTGATAATAAACACTGCGTGCGCGTACACCAATCGCAGATGATGTTCTTGATATTTTAATGTTTAATTCATCCTTTTTACTCTATACTTGATAATGACAGATTACATTGTCAGGTGTAGCAGTAGCAGAGGTAATATGTCGTTTTTTGTTCTTCGAGTGTTTCTTCGCTTTCTGTTGGTGGAGGTATAGCACGTGACCTCCTACATTCGGCAATACTCGGTAATTTTTTCCGCACATGGGTTGGACACCAAACCGATGGGTTTCGAGCCCGATTAGCGTTCAGAATCGCTGAAACCGTCTCTGTCGGAAACGTTTACTCGTTCGATACGGAATTTTCCCCAATCGATGAGGTGGGAAGTAAAACCGATCGATTTGGAATCGACAAAATACATAATAACCCCCCTGGAATCGAACCCGGGAGGACCTTCACCTTAAATGAACGCTCTACCCACTTCGTTATTCAGGAGCCCTAATGATACTTATTTAAATTGTGTAATTGTGGTCATCCTGATTCTATTAAAGAAAGTATTATTATTTTTGTTGTTATTATTATTGTTGTTGTAGTCTTACACCAATATTCCTAGTGATATTTACAGCAATGCTCACTGAAATGATTCCATACGCACACATACTTTGCTTATTACTCTCCTTATTTTTATCCCTTTATTCCCCTTATAAATTCACAATATTTTCCTATTTGAAAGGGTTGATGTCGCAGTGATCGGATTCACTTTGAAATGAGCTTTTTTTCCGCCGTCAGATGCTAACGTAAATCGTATCTCATTATGGTTTTCGTCCAATTGCTCCCTTGTCCACGCTTCCCTGGTCCCTAGCAATGAACTCCCCTCCTCCAAATAAGAAGGGTAAATGAGAAAAGAAGGGAAATGAAATTATGAAGAAAGCGCTACAGTGATTTTGAGAGGAGAGAGAGCGAGTGACTTTGTACACAGATTCATCCGAACAACGCTCTTCTATTGACTTAAATCCTCGGCAGAAGAAAGAGGATTTGAGAAAAGGGGAAGAAACGATGTGTTTGAGGTCTTCCTAGTGACCTGGGTGTGATTCTTAGGGATACTCAAAAATATATATATATAGAAACAAACACAAATATATGTACATACACCTCTATATATTTACCTACAATCCGTTTTCTGAAACACTGGCTAAAATAACCAGTTATTAATATCTGTCTACATCTATATATATACACTATAGGCTTTCGAGGAGTGATACGGGGTGCATGCACCATCACTATATTTCCCTAATCGATTACTTTCGCGTATCGTTCGCGGAAAAAATTAAATCTTTAACTGACTAGTTCTAGCATGTCTCTTAGATTTTTCTCGCAGTATCAGAACGGCCTATGTAACAAGGTGGACGCATAGTATCAACATCTCCAAAGAGCGTACTTTCTCTGATCTTATAATGTAAATTAAGCCTTTGTTTAAATCTTTTATTTTCTAGAGATTCCCATGCTGTACCCTGACGCATATGAGTTACACTCACTGATTTGTCGTAACAATTTTTTACAGAACGTATCGCCTTTCGCTCTCCTTTCTCTAATTCTCGAATATAAGACTTTTCTGCCCATACATTACATCCATACTCAAGGTAATGGTTTAAGTAGTGCAACGTAATATCGCTGACAAACTTTTTCTTTGCTCCCACCGACTGTTCTTTAGACGAATCCGTGTTCCTTAAGTGCTCATATATTACGGATGTGAGTGTCCAATGTGAAGTTTTTCATAAGGGCTACTCCAAGATACGTCACCGATTCTACTGTTGATAATTTTTCCCTCGGAGGCTGTACGAAAATGGCACACTGCATTGAAGCTTCTTGATAACATATATTATTTAATTAAAAAATTTTAATCTTAATTGCTTCGTGGAATTAGTGACCGGGATTTAGAATAGAATCATTCTTTCAGTAAAGAATTCACAGAGCAAGTTAGGTTGGCCGCTCGTCTCAAATTGCATCAATTTGGCGAGAGGAGGCGGTGCAGTTTCAGATGAAGCTCGGCAGCCAACATGGCGCCGAAGGATATTGACTGGTGACTCTTAAGGCGTTGAATGCGGCACATTTGATCGTTTTTAGTCCACCTCGATGTGGTGTAAAGATGGAGAATCCAATAACCGCATATTCTTGTACGGCAAAAAATATTTCAATACACAGAAAGATACATTTCTGAATGGAGTGGCAATATGGAATATCAAATCGACGTGCATTTATATGAGTAGAATTAGAATAACTGAAAGGTTGTTTGAATATGAGAAATACATTTACTTCAACAAATGCAATATGTCGGTTTCAACCTTTTGTTAGCTCTCCGTGATGTGAGAGGAATAAAATAACTCCTACACTTTACCACAAATTTTTATCTTCTACGACCTACGTTTCAACGCATAGCGTTACCATCTTCCGAGGTAAGAGCTGATTTTATAACTCTCCCATATATTTATTGACCGCCGAGTTGTTAGATGCAGAATGAAGATTAAATTCCATGTAGAAATCAATACATTTTTATGCAAGAAGCATAAAATAAGTACTAGTAAGATAGAAGAAAACAAGAAAGTTAGTTCCAGCTGGAACTAAAGAATAAATTGTCTGCACTTAAAGAAGGACGGGGAGTTAAGGCACAGACATTGAAACGGAAGTGTCGGAAAAAAGTGGCTTGAAAACAGGAAGATCGAAGAACTGAAAAATCAATGGAAAACCGACAAATGGCGAATCGCAGAAACGAACTGAAGTACTCAGATACACTAAAATATGACGTCGAATATGCCGAGCTTCGAAAGTCAATCAGGAGGCAATTGATGAAGGGGACAGGAATGTCAACGAAAGAGCTCTGCAAGAGACTACAGAGAACAGCTAGAGCATGAAGCGGGCCAGAAACACCAAGTAATGGGGAAGAAACAGATCTTAGCGGTATAGAAAGAAGATGGCATAGCAACTTGTGACAGACAAGCAATACTAAGGACAGTAGCAGAATACCTCAACTTATAAAAGGAGACAGTAAACTTTTAAGAGGAGAGCCAAGAGAAAAGACAAAACTCACTAGACCCACCTTCTATTCTCCCAGAAGAAGTAATGGAGGCCATGAAAAAGTTGAAGTAGGAAAGGCAGGAGGAGCAGATGGAGTTTCAGAGGAATATTTGAAACCTGGTGTTTCGGAGATTTCTCCTCTTTTAGCACCATTATTGGTATTATTGATTATATACTGATTGCCTTAGACAAGGCAGAATTCTCAAAGATTGCAATCGTGCATGAATTGCCCTGTTGCACAAGAAAGGAAGATTTGAAGAGTTACCGTCCCATCAGACTCCTTCCCGTTGTTTACTAAACATTCATGAAGGTAGAAGCTGAACGTCTGAAGAGGATCCTCGTCCCAGCCTACAGAGTAAGCCGGATTCTGGAAGGGTTTTAGCACTATGGACCACATCCACACGCTGCAAGAAATTATCAGCAGAATGAACGAAATGCCGATAGTACTCTGCTTTGTGGACTATGCCCAGGCCTTCGGCTCGGTAAGTACTTCTTCATTAGAAGCTCTAGAAAATCAAGGGGTAGATTGAGAGTACGTCCTTCTCCTATGTAGCATTTACAAAAATGTCACAACTTCCGTAATGCTGCATTAAGCAATGCAACGAAATGATTTTGCTGCAAAAGTACCAATCAAAATACCTCTAGATGTTTCTTCGGAATCCTCTTACTTGGGAAAAATGGTAAGAACAGGGGAGAAGAACAGGATTAATGGAGTGAATCGAAGAATTATATTAAACTGGAGCGACTTCGGAAGAAACGCCCATGGGCACCCGGAGAGCCAAATGGGCAACGCGACTCTTAGCAACGCAAAGTAGTATGGAAAGGTGTATGCTTGGAATCACGAGAAGAGACAGGAAACGCAACACCTGGGTTAGGAAGATGACAGGAGTGACAGACATCATAGATATGGTAAGATTGCTGAAATGGATGTGGGCAGGCCATGTTGCGAGAAGAAACGACAACCGATAGACATCAGCAGTTCTGTACTGGACACCAAGAAATGTGAAAAGACCAAGAAGAAGACCAAAGGACCGATGAAACAGAGACATCGTGAAGTGCTTAGCGGTAACTTGGCAAAGATAAGCACAGCAGATAAAATGTGAAAGTGCTTTGGTAAGCCCGGCTTTGACTTAAACATGATATAGACCTTTTGTAGCAAGAAACAAGATATTAATTCATTTAATATTTTATCGATTGATTATTCTTGAGATGAGTACGCATTAGGCTAATTTATTTCCGAAGAATCGCTATTATAAAATTAGTATAATTCATATGGAATATAATTTCTAAGAAACATAATTTTAATATCTAATTAAACCAGTTTCGCAAGATTAAACTAAAAACTATTGACTCATCAGCTTATAAAGATTGACGGGATTTTAAGAAGCACTGGGCTTTGTTTTTAGTCCCATAGCAAAATCATAAAAATGTTTGCATCAAAATGCAAGTGCTAATTTATCTCGTTGAATCATAATGTAATTGAATTTTTGCAAAATGTATTAATCTACTCTTTTCTGTGCCTATTTGTGGTTGAATTTTCTTGTTTAAAATTAAGACTCATAATGTCGATCCAACATTTTCGCAGACTTCAAATTCCCCCATAATTGTTTTTCAGGTTAATTTACATTAGGTTCCTTGCCTTAGCACGTTTTTACAGAATAAAATGGGAAAAAAACTTTTAAAATTACATTATTTCTTAGTCATTCTAGAAAAACGAAGAAAAAAATCAAANTTTAGGGAAATGGCCTTCATTAATAAATAACACCAAGTAATTACCAGTAGATGAGTACAGCAGGAGTCTTTAAAGAAGTAATAATTACGTTTGATGAATTTAAAATAAAGCCACAATGATACATGCGATCGTATTTTCACCTGCGTAAAGGTATAATGATTTAAAATTTATATGACTGTTTGAAGGAACATAAGGATGCGCATCTTTTAGAAAACGAAGATTATGATACACATACATTATATGAATAAATTTAAATTACTATCAATAATAGATATGATACACTGTTGGGAATGTTAGACAGTGTTTCAATTTTTCTTTTTATAATGTGTCGCTATACATGAGTTGAACAACAAATTATGAATACCCTCTGCAATATAAAGAACTGTCACTTGTAATGTGGTTTTATTATCGTCAGACAGTGAAGATATTCAAGTCGACAACTCCTTATGTAATCGAAAAAAGACACACGCTACTACAGCCAAGAATAATATTTGAAGAGTGCCATTTATCCAGACGAAACTTCGTGCATGAATTAATTAGGAATGATTCTGTGCTGCTAATGACAGTTAATTTACTCCGTTTCAAATACAGATATAAGGGGATTTTGTTTCCACACCTGATGCAAATGTGCACAAATAAATTTGCCAATATTAGGTACAAATGATGCCCTTACTAGCTGACCTACACTTCATTGATTTGGTGACAGTAGCACTAAATTATTTAGAGATGGTGATAATAAACACTGCGTGCGCGTACACCAATCGCAGATGATGTTCTTGATATTTTAATGTTTAATTCATCCTTTTTACTCTATACTTGATAATGACACATTACAGTGTCAGGTGTAGCAGTAGCAGAGGTAATACGTCGTTTTTTGTTCTTCGAGTGTTTCTTCGCTTTCTGTTGGTGGAGGTATAGCACGTGACCTCCTACATTCGGAAATACTCGGGAATTTTTTCCACACATGGGTTGGACACCAAACCGATGGGTTTCGAGCCCGATTAGCGTACAGAATCGCTGAAACCGTCTCTGTCGGAAACCTTTACTCGGTCGATACGGAATTTTCCCCAATCGATGAGGTGGGAAGTAAAACCGATCGATTTGGAATCGACAAAATACATAATAACCCCCCTGGAATCGAACCCGGGAGGACCTTCACCTTAAATGAACGCTCTACCCACTTCGTTATTCAGGAGCCCTAATGATACTTATTTAAATTGTGTAATTGTGGTCATCCTGATTCTATTAAAGAAAGTATTATTATTTTTGTTGTTATTATTATTGTTGTTGTAGTCTTACACCAATATTCCTAGTGATATTTACAGCAATGCTCACTGAAATGATTCCATACGCACACATACTTTGCTTATTACTCTCCTTATTTTTATCCCTTTATTCCCCTTATAAATTCACAATATTTTCCTATTTGAAAGGGTTGATGTCGCAGTGATCGGATTCACTTTGAAATGAGCTTTTTTTCCGCCGTCAGATGCTAACGTAAATCGTATCTCATTATGGTTTTCGTCCAATTGCTCCCTTGTCCACGCTTCCCTGGTCCCTAGCAATGAACTCCCCTCCTCCAGATAAGAAGGGTAAATGAGAAAAGAAGGGAAATGAAATTATGAAGAAAGCGCTACAGTGATTTTGAGAGGAGAGAGAGCGAGTGACTTTGTACACAGATTCATCCGAACAACGCTCTTCTATTGACTTAAATCCTCGGCAGAAGAAAGAGGATTTGAGAAAAGGGGAAGAAACGATGTGTTTGAGGTCTTCCTAGTGACCTGGGTGTGATTCTTAGGGATACTCAAAAATATATATATATAGAAACAAACACAAATATATGTACATACACCTCTATATATTTACCTACAATCCGTTTTCTGAAACACTGGCTAAAATAACCAGTTATTAATATCTGTCTACATATATATATACACTATAGGCTTTCGAGGAGTGATACGGGGTGCATGCACCATCACTATATTTCCCTAATCGATTACTTTCGCGTATCGTTCGCGGAAAAAATTAAATCTTTAACTGACTAGTTCTAGCATGTCTCTTAAATTTTTCTCGCAGTATCAGAACAGCCTATGTAACAAGGTGGACGCATAGTATCAACATCTCCAAAGAGCGTACTTTCTCTGATCTTATAATGTAAATTAAGCCTTTGTTTAAATCTTTTATTTTCTAGAGATTCCCATGCTGTACCCTGACGCATATGAGTTACACTCACTGATTTGTCGTAACAATTTTTTACAGAACGTATCGCCTTTCGCTCTCCTTTCTCTAATTCTCGAATATAAGACTTTTCTGCCCATACATTACATCCATACTCAAGGTAATGGTTTAAGTAGTGCAACGTAATATCGCTGACAAACTTTTTCTTTGCTCCCACCGACTGTTCTTTAGACGAATCCGTGTTCCTTAAGTGCTCATATATTACGGATGTGAGTGTCCAATGTGAAGTTTTTCATAAGGGCTACTCCAAGATACGTCACCGATTCTACTGTTGATAATTTTTCCCTCGGAGGCTGTACGAAAATGGCACACTGCATTGAAGCTTCTTGATAACATATATTATTTAATTAAAAAATTTTAATCTTAATTGCTTCGTGGAATTAGTGACCGGGATTTAGAATAGAATCATTCTTTCAGTAAAGAATTCACAGAGCAAGTTAGGTTGGCCGCTCGTCTCAAATTGCATCAATTTGGCGAGAGGAGGCGGTGCAGTTTCAGATGAAGCTCGGCAGCCAACATGGCGCCGAAGGATATTGACTGGTGACTCTTAAGGCGTTGAATGCGGCACATTTGATCGTTTTTAGTCCACCTCGATGTGGTGTAAAGATGGAGAATCCAATAACCGCATATTCTTGTACGGCAAAAAATATTTCAATACACAGAAAGATACATTTCTGAATGGAGTGGCAATATGGAATATCAAATCGACGTGCATTTATATGAGTAGAATTAGAATAACTGAAAGGTTGTTTGAATATGAGAAATACATTTACTTCAACAAATGCAATATGTCGGTTTCAACCTTTTGTTAGCTCTCCGTGATGTGAGAGGAATAAAATAACTCCTACACTTTACCACAAATGTTTATCTTCTACGACCTACGTTTCAACGCATAGCGTTACCATCTTCCGAGGTAAGAGCTGATTTTATAACTCTCCCATATATTTATTGACCGCCGAGTTGTTAGATGCAGAATGAAGATTAAATTCCATGTAGAAATCAATACATTTTTATGCAAGAAGCATAAAATAAGTACTAGTAAGATAGAAGAAAACAAGAAAGTTAGTTCCAGCTGGAACTAAAGAATAAATTGTCTGCACTTAAAGAAGGACGGGGAGTTAAGGCACAGACATTGAAACGGAAGTGTCGGAAAAAAGTGGCTTGAAAACAGGAAGATCGAAGAACTGAAAAATCAATGGAAAACCGACAAATGGCGAATCGCAGAAACGAACTGAAGTACTCAGATACACTAAAATATGACGTCGAATATGCCGAGCTTCGAAAGTCAATCAGGAGGCAATTGATGAAGGGGACAGGAATGTCAACGAAAGAGCTCTGCAAGAGACTACAGAGAACAGCTAGAGCATGAAGCGGGCCAGAAACACCAAGTAATGGGGAAGAAACAGATCTTAGCAGTACAGAAAGAAGATGGCATAGCAACTTGTAACAGACAAGCAATACTAAGGACAGTAGCAGAATACCTCAACTTATAAAAGGAGACAGTAAACTTTTAAGAGGAGAGCCAAGAGAAAAGACAAAACTCACCCACCTTCTATTCTCCGAAAGAAGTAATAATGGCCATGAAAAAGTTGAAGTAGGAAAGGCAGGAGGAGCAGATGGAGTTTCAGAGGAATATTTGAAACTTGGTGTTTCGGAGATTTCTCCTCTTTTAGCACCATTATTGGTGATATTATTGGTATTATTGATTATATACTGATTGCCTTAGACAAGGCAGAATTCTCAAAGATTGCAATCGTGCAAGAATTGCCCTGTTGCACAAGAAAGGAAGATTTGAAGAGTTACCGTCCCATCAGACTCCTTCCCGTTGTTTACTAAACATTCATGAAGGTAGAAGCTGAACGTCTGAAGAGGATCCTCGTCCCAGCCTACAGAGTAAGCTGGATTCTGGAAGGGTTTTAGCACTATGGACCACATCCACACGCTGCAAGAAATTATCAGCAGAATGAACGAAATGCCGATAGTACTCTGCTTTGTGGACTATGCCCAGGCCTTTGACTCGGTAAGTACTTCTTCATTAGAAGCTCTAGAAAATCAAGGGGCAGATTGAGAGTACGTCCTTCTCCTATGTAGCATTTACAAAAATGTCACAACTTCCGTAATTAAGCAATGCAACGAAATGATTTTGCTGCAAAAGTACCAATCAAAATACCTCTAGATGTTTCTTCGGAATCCTCTTACTTGTGAAAAATGGTAAGAACAGGATTAATGGAGTGAATCGAAGAATTATATTAAACTGGAGCGACTTCGGAAGAAACGCCCATGGGCACCCGGAGAGCCAAATGGGCAACGCGACTCTTAGCAACGCAAAGTAGTATGGAAAGGTGTATGCTTGGAATCACGAGAAGAGACAGGAAACGCAACACCTGGGTTAGGAAGATGACAGGAGTGACAGACATCATAGATAAGGTAAGATTACTGAAATGGATGTGGGCAGGCCATGTTGCGAGAAGAAACGACAACCGATAGACATCAGCAGTTCTGAACTGGATACCAAGAAATGTGAAAAGACCAAGAAGAAGACCAAAGGACCGATGAAACAGAGACATCGTGAAGTGCTTAGCGGTAACTTGGCAAAGATAAGCACAGCAGATAAAATGTGAAAGTGCTTTGGTAAGCCCGGCTTTGACTTAAACATGATATAGACCTTTTGTAGCAAGAAACAAGATATTAATTCATTTAATATTTTATCGATTGATTATTCTTGAGATGAGTACGCATTAGGCTAATTTATTTCCGAAGAATCGCTATTATAAAATTAGTATAATTCATATGGAATATAATTTCTAAGAAACATAATTTTAATATCTAATTAAACCAGTTTCGCAAGATTAAACTAAAAACTATTGACTCATCAGCTTATAAAGATTGACGGGATTTTAAGAAGCACTGGGCTTTGTTTTTAGTCCCATAGCAAAATCATAAAAATGTTTGCATCAAAATGCAAGTGCTAATTTATCTCGTTGAATCATAATGTAATTGAATTTTTGCAAAATGTATTAATCTACTCTTTTCTGTGCCTATTTGTGGTTGAATTTTCTTGTTTAAAATTAAGACTCATAATGTCGATCCAACATTTTCGCAGACTTCAAATTCCCCCATAATTGTTTTTCAGGTTAATTTACATTAGGTTCCTTGCCTTAGCACGTTTTTACAGAATAAAATGGGAAAAAACTTTTAAAATTACATTATTTCTTACAGTCATTCTAGAAAAACGAAGAAAAAAATCAAAGATATACTTTCAAAGTATATCTTTAATTTTTTCTTCGTTTTTTTAAAATGAAATTCCACCAGATTTCACTTAGTACTTTTAATTGTTTTGCAGTCATTCATCATTCTTATGCGGAATATCTCAGAAACTCTGTGCGTCCTACTTCGCTCCACGACCTACGTATGGGCGTCAGGGAATTCTCAGTGGTGAAGGCAAAATTACCAGAAAATGTAATTAAAATAAATGTATCACCTTGCTTCGTTGTAAATGCGCGGTTATGAAATACCGATGAAGATGATGATGTTTATTATTGGAGAATGATGAGATGAAGAGGGATTATTGTGTTATTGCAGATCGAAGTGATGAAATTGGAGGAGAGTGGCGAAGGCGTCATAATACTCCCGTGTGTGGGCGAAGAAAAATAGCATCTCAGCTTCGGAGAGACGAAAAAGGAAGATTTTTTGAAACACTTTGGGGGTTTGTCGAGAGAGAGGATTCTTTTGATGGAATTTCAAAGCCGATTTCCTCCAGAGCACGTGTGTGTGTGTGTGTGAGAGACTTTGGGTTTCCTCAGAGACGAAAGAACCATCGAATCGTGCGATACTCCAGCGATGCGCATATTTACAGAAAATAGTGATCTTTACTTACCTTTCTGCGGAAACCTAAACATCAGCAGGTATATGACGTGCTCCCGAAAATCGATGATGGAGAAGATCGCAGGGATACGTACAGAAAGCAAGTTTCTGGCCATGTTCATATACGGCTTAATATATAACTCTAGCCTTGTTTCCGAGCTTAAAATCCCGTCAGTGCAACTCTTCTCTTTCTAAAATGTCTACGAAAAGCAAAACAACCCCAAGCTAAAGGAATTTGATTGAAAAAGTAATTGAGGAAAGTCATGAAGTATTATTGCCAACCGAAGAGAATCTGCATTTTTCTTACGTCTTCGTCGATATTTTTATGGTCAACAACGTGATATAAATTTATTTCAACTTATATATCTAAAGTTGAAATTAAACGAGTGTTAAAGAATTATGAGTATCGAGAGATTAGAAAATGATTCGCGCTTTTTAGGTGTTGGCTTTTCTGTTATTTCGGCGAAACAGAACGAGAGTATTAGCTGTCAGCCGTTTGATAAGTGGGTCGATATTACAGATAGGATGCAGACATTTACTAACTATCCTGATGAATATCTAAGCGCAGTCTGTGATCACTTTCATGCAACTCCAAACAGAGAAATCGTTAGCAGTAATTTCACATTTGCAGGAGGTCTCTGCAATTAGTTTGATATCCTGATTAGTTCTCAGAAAAACTATTTCTTATAAATAAGGGGGTATTTCATGCATCGTTCAGGCGATCTCTGAATTATTCAAATGTCACTTTTGGGAAATTTCGAGACAATTTAGATTCTTTGTGGACTAACGGCGTTTCTCTCAGCGGTCTCTTCGAAAGGAAACAGTAAAGAGTAGGTATGAATAGATTCTCGAAACAAGATTCAGCGAGGAAATAGAAGAGGCGATGAAAAAGAATTGAGGAAAAAGAGGCAGAGAAAGAATTTTTGAAGAGGAATGAGGGCCGGAGGCGGGAGAGAGGCCGGCGGAGGCGGAATTGCCGGGGGCAGGACGTTGAAGAGGGGCCGCCAAGTGGAGTCGCGAGAGGAAAATGGAGGCTTTAAAAAGAAATGTCAAAGGGAGAGTTCCACATTTGCTCATTTGAGACATCAATAGCATTAACACGTGTCTGATGCAATAGTAAAGTCCTACTTTTCTACAGATAGAGTGGTTTCGACTCTTTTGATCATTTCCAATAGGTTGACCGCTGTGACTATCGGGAAAAGTTCTTTAATTTTCTTTTTTTTTCTTTCTGTGTCTAAAAGAGAGAATGTCACAACTCACGAATTATATCTGAAGTCCTTACTTTGATCCCCGCTGCCTCCCCTTTTCATACATTTTGCTAAATAGCGTAACCTCATGTGAACTTATCCACATCTAGAAACAGCCTCTCTAGGTGCGTGGCAGGGGGTGCATGCATCATGCCCACACTTCTCAAATCGATTACTATAACGTATCGTGTGAAGCCACTCGTTCTGTTTCTCCGATTTTTCTCGCAGTATCTGAACGACCTATTAACAGAGAGGACGCTTAGTATCGGCGACATTTTCTAAGGACGTACTTTCTCTGAATAATCTTAATTAAGCCTTTTTTTAATCTTTTATCTTCTAGAAATTCCCATGCTGCCCACTGAACTCTTAGTTACACTACTGATTTTTCGTAAAAATATGTAAAATTAACTTTTTAATGAATAAATTATACAAGTTCACTTGATAGAAAAGCACATTCTCCCAGGGAAACTATGGCCATATTATCGCCCCGTTCCGAATTTATCTATGTTTTATTTGGTCCTAATTCAGTTCTCTAAATAGCCTTGCAGCATAGTTTTTAGTTATTTATTTCTATTACACTACAGGAAATCCCACTAAGCTGTTTTGTAATAAAATATAAGTCAGAAACAAATTTTATATTATGAATATGTTGTTTGCCTAAGCTGACACAATTATAATAAGAAATAATTTAAGCCGTGTTTATTTCTGAGGTATAAAATTACAGATCAAAAACTTCTTCACTTTTGATTCTCCTTTTCCAAGTGATGTCAGAAAGATGTAGCAGAGAAACACTACGGTTGAATATGCAAACGCGGAAGACGATAGAAATCAATACGGTCATAACTTTTGAGTTTTAAAAGAGCATTTTCATTTGAAGCCGCAAAATTATATTGTACGAAGACTATTTATAAAATCCGCTACCTTTATTAGCCTCAGAACAATCTCGAAGAAGATTTTTGAGTCAGAAAATTAGCGAAGAATTTCGTGTCTCAGTGATGATTAGACACAGTAAGAAAACTAAGTTTTAGGATTTACACTAATTAATTCTCTGAGAACCAGTGGACATTTCCCTTGTTTTTCACGAGTCAAGGCCTCGTTATCCATGAGATGGTGCCGACATCGATGGGCAAATTAAGGCAGAATTATCCAAACGGTCTCTTTACAGTTCCTATAGACTTCGGTACTTCATTCCCAAAGTTATAAAAAAACGTCCACCAATGCCTTCTCCAATAATTTCTCTCTCATTCACCGAATTATCAAGGGTTTAGGTAATTTTGGACGAAAGTCTCCCAAACTGCAAGGAGAAATTTTCTGGTGTTATAGCTCAATAGAGTAGAATAGTGGAATAGAGTAACCAACTGGCAATTCGGAAACCCGGGTTCGAGTTCCGGTCCCATCAGACTTTTAACATGTCCGCTACTCCTAAGGAGTTTACCGCAATCTGTCAATTGGACGCCACAATTGGTTATGAAAATGTTTTTGGTAATGTTCGTTGTTAAAAATTTCGCAAAGAAAATTATTATAACGCTTTTCGATTATTTTCGAATTGAAATTAAACGTTTCAATGCATTCCGTAGAAAAATCGAACTACTCAATCTCATCGCTTTCTCAATCAATCGCTCATCTCAAGACAACTAAACTACAAATATCGAATCTAAACCATGTTGACATTCATTTGATATCTAATATCATCGATGCTGCTCTTTTCCTGGGGTCTCATGGCCCGGAGTATATATCCAGAGCAGCTACATGTAATAGATGTGTCATTGTGCATCTTTTGGAATAGTTTATAATACTTTTATTCATATATAAAGAGAGAAATTTCTCAATGTACAAAGGAAAGTTAACAAAGGTAATAAAGGCTCCTTAATAGATAGATCGACCCTACATCGACGAAGTAATACCCAAAATTACCCCTGTTTCACCTAGTCTCGTATGTCGTTATAATATCTGTATAGAAATAGATACGTAAACAGAGAGTGGATTTTGGGAAAAAACATTATTGCACGTTAAGGTTGACAACGAAGAGCCCACGTTACGGGAAAACACTCACAGAGAAGGGGGGTGAAAAAAAACAGCAAAAATACAGCAGAAAAACAATAAAAGCAATTTACAGTGAAACAAATTTGCTTTTCAAACGTAGAAAAATTAAATAAAACAAGAAAATAAAAAGTACATATTGATAAAACACTACAAATTTATGTTTACAGGAATAGAGGATACATCACAGTCAATATTATTTATACAGCTTAGAAATACAAATATGCGTATGTATAAAGAGCGTGGGAGAGTGAATCGAAGAGTATAATCATTCATAATTCTTTCATTTGACTCTATAAATTCCGTTTGAGTGAATATAAATTATACAGATAACTACTCCGGAAAACCCGATGAAAAGTGTAGCCGAAATCGGTTGTGTAATAAATATCTTGTGCATATTACAAAGTTTTCTTATTCCTTCCGATGAAAACTTTCCAATCGTGAGATTGAATTCACTCTGACAAAGTGACGCAAAGGAATGAGATTTTTAAAGATACAGAGACTTTAAGGAAATTAAATATAACATCGATTGGTCCCGGCTATTGAAGATCAACAGTATCAAAAATGTAGATTTCTTGAGAACCGAGTGACGTCTTCCGTTCGAATGTATCGTTTATATTCTAGGAAATTACGTCATACGCAGCAATCGCAGGCTAAGTTTTGAATTGTTGACAAGCGATTGCTCTTTCGCGGCACAAAGTTTACTTTAGGATAATACTTTATATCGATGAAATTGAAATGTTACCGATATACTTTATATTATAAATTCGGTATAATTCGGTATTCTCTTGACCCCTACCATTTACTACTTCATACCCTCCACTCCCGTAAAGAGGAGTAAGTTGAGTAAGGCATTGCACCCGAATTGTACACGAATGTGAAGAGGCGTGATTGGAAAGGACTGGCGGTGGAAATAGGCGAACTCTTTAGGTGCGATTTATTGCAGTAAACGTCGGGAGCGAGAGTCATTGGGGCGTACGAAGTGCAGATGAATTGAATGGTATGAGGATAAAGGGATGAATGTGGTGTGAAAGAAATGCTAGTGGATCAGTATGAAATTCGATTGTTTTAAACCCACGGAAAATTTGGATGAAAGAAGAATGACGGTTGAGAAGTGTCTGAAGAAAAATTAAAAAGAATAAAAGGGAATATGAGAATAGATTTATGAACGTGTCCGAAGCGAAAGATAGGTATGTGCAAGGGGAAGAGTATTGTAAACAGCGCACTTTTAAGAATGGGACCGACGCGTCGGTGCCTGTTTATGCTGTAGAGTGATTAATGAATGAATGTTGCTCCTTTCTTCTTAGTTCCTCCAAATATAGGAAAATATAATATTTTCGCTGGTAGCGTGGCCGAGCGGTCTTAAGAATGGAAGTTTACCGAATTCGGCGCTACCGTAGTAGAGAAACGCCATTGCGGAACATTTTCCTTTGTCCATCATGTATTCTCATGCCATTTCTGAGCCACCAATCATAAGAAATCATAAAAATGCCACAAAAAGTGTAACCTTTTGTTTCCGAGCGAACAAACATCAGATCGTCTGCCGTTTAGCCTTCCAGTCGGTGTGTGTTAACACAGAGCAGCCACAGTTTTTTCCGGCAACCTTTCATCGTTGCCGGAAAAAACGGAGCACGTTGTTCCGGATTAGCCTCTCATTAAAATCCGCATCGTCTCGTTTATGTGGACTTCTTCGAGCGCAAAATGGCGTAGTTTGGCATCGAGATATCGGCTTAAACTGCCGTTTTCCCATTTACACGGACATTCGAGAGCCTCCACTCGCACATTTATAACTGACCGCGTGATCATTACCTCTTTATATGCGCCGAAAGTACGAATATTGCATGGAAGGTTTCGCAAAAACCCACAAAGGATGGTCTGCCACCCGGGAATATGTTTTGGACATCAAATCGCCTTTGTTCGGTCAAAAGCTGACGTAATAAGAGATTCTGCTTTGTTTCGCTCATTGAGAGCGGACGTGAGCCTGAGGCCTTCTGCGAAATCCATCGTCATAAATGTTTGTTCATGTTTGAATAAGCTTCATTCCGAGAGATCTTTGTTGCTAGGTAACAGATTAGCATCGGAAATTATTTACTCCATTCGTAAAAAGCAAAATCCGTCTGTCCTCCTCTTTGTTTTGGAAACGGCTTAATGTACAGATGTGAGACAAACTGCATTATGTTTCTACGAGGTAAAAAGTGCCAGGAAAATATTTTCATGTATGAGAAGGCTCGGGTTCAAACCCAGGAAACCGTAATACGTTACCATAAGAAATACTCGTTCCCATAAGAAATTCAAGTTCGTTTTCATGTCTTGCAGACCTTGTTTCTTTTCAAAAAGTAAATTAAAGATGTTGGGGTGGAAGAATGGAGCAATTAATGAGTTTAAAAGGAATGAAAACCATTGCAGTTTTGCAAACCACTCCAAAGAATGGTCAACGAAAACTTGTCAGAACTGTTTGCACGTGAAAGGACGAGGCAGTAACTAGAGTGTGACATTGTAATGTTGGTATAGATGGCCGTCGCCGTGACGTTCCTTTGGCGTTTTCCTGAGGAGGAAAGTAAGACTCGCTGATGCGAAGAAAGTGTACGCTGCAGACGGATCTTAACAAAATGGAACAGTATTAACGATGCAGAGAAACGTGCGGGAAAGATATTTCCAAGCGGATTCACTCGGGATTCGTTTTAAAGAAGTTGAGAAGGTGGGTCTTAGAAATCTCCCTGTAAGATAGACAAAACTACAGTAAATAAATGCCTAAAAATACTGAGAAGTTGGTTCTCTCGATAAATTCCATTTCTAATCAGAAAATACCATGAGTATCCAAACTCTGGTTTTTGATGAATCTAGGAGCCTAAGTTCCCTTTGAACCCTGGATTGCCGCCCCATTATTAATAGCTGCTGTTATCATTTCAGTTTGATATCTACATATGTACCCTGCAAGCCGCCTATCGGGGTATGGAAGGGGGTGCATGCCATACTGAACTGGGAAACTGAGTCAAGGTACCCCATACCAGGGGGTACCTTGACTCAGTTTCCCTAACCGATTACTTCCGCGGACAGAATGGTCAAACGACTAGTTCTACCATCGATTTCTCTGATTTTTCTCGCAGCATCAGAGGGACCAANTGAGAAGGTGGGTCTTAGAAATCTCCCTGTAAGATAGACAAAACTACAGTAAATAAATGCCTAAAAATACTGAGAAGTTGGTTCTCTCGATAAATTCCATTTCTAATCAGAAAATACCATGAGTATCCAAACTCTGGTTTTTGATGAATCTAGGAGCCTAAGTTCCCTTTGAACCCTGGATTGCCGCCCCATTATTAATAGCTGCTGTTATCATTTCAGTTTGATATCTACATATGTACCCTGCAAGCCGCCTATCGGGGTATGGAAGGGGGTGCATGCCATACTGAACTGGGAAACTGAGTCAAGGTACCCCATACCAGGGGGTACCTTGACTCAGTTTCCCTAACCGATTACTTCCGCGGACAGAATGGTCAAACGACTAGTTCTACCATCGATTTCTCTGATTTTTCTCGCAGCATCAGAGGGACCAATGTAGTAGGAAGAACCCATCTTCTAAACACGTACTCCCTCTAAACATTTTCAGAAATGTTTTCAGAAAAACGATTCAATTCAATTTTCAGAACAATTTCATTTGTTTAAATCTTACAAATCCTGCGTCTTGAATCATCTGAGTAACGATCACTGATTTGTCGTGACAATTTGTTACGAAACGCATCGTCGTTCGCTGTACTTTTTCTAAACCTCGAATGCAACACTTTTCGGCTGCTCATACTCTGCATGCATACTCTAAGTGACGCAAAATAACATCACTCGCGGACATTTTCTTCATTCCCATTCTCTTGACAAATCCGAGTTTCTTAAGTGTTCATATATAACTGATGTGGGTACGTCGTTTTAAGTTATTCGTGAGGGCTACTGCGAGACATTTCACCGATTCTACTGTTAATAAGGTTTTCCTTAGGAAGGCAGTAAGCTGTACGAATAATACATTGGCAATGGTTTTGCTCTCGAAGAAGTTAATTACTGAACATTTGTCTACATTGAGCTCAATTAGCCAATCATCTTACCTATTTATAATTTTATCTAAATCATTTGAGAGGGGCGGATATCTCATGTTTGATGAAACGTTTTCAATTAACATGCATATTTTGATTTGAGGCGCTCGTGAATGAAAATGTAGAAGACATTGCACTGGGATAACTCGCTCCTGCGAATACTATGTGTGTACAATCTAAAACGCAAATAAATTACTATCTCAACTATTTCAGAAGATACGTCAGACGTGGATGGAGTTGTGAAGCTCGACTCTCTTTCGGTCACAGATAATTTTCTGGACAAATATTCAAGAAATGGAATTGACTAAGGCCAGGTATTATAATATATGCGTAGAATGGAGTATAATTTATGTTAACTTAGGGCCCTGTATTGTATTGTTTTGTGAGAGATAAGGCGAAGTTTATTGCTAATCTCCATGACAACCCGTCATATACATAGGATATTAACTATAACCTAATAAACTTTAACTCTAATAAATCATTTAATTTCCGGGGGCTACAATGAACATAGTTAAAGGCCACTTTATAATGCCTTAGAATAATTTGAGACCATAAAAGACGAATTCGCCCAGATATGTCAATTGAGAGTGCAGAAAAAACTATAAAAGGTTGAGTGGCGGTATGTAGCACACGAGGGAGCAGATGCTGCACCCAGGTAGGCGGGTGCAGTCCCGGATGCAGAAATGAAGGGTATCCATTAGGAAGATTTGTCCGGGGAAAATTCGATGTACATTCTCGTTTTTATACCCCGAGGATATTGCGGACGAGATCTCTGAAAGGGATCAGTGGAATGTACATTAAATGCAAACCCTTTTTCCCAAGTGCATCAAAGAAATGCTCGCATTTGTAATCTTTATCGCCCTAGAATTCTTCCATTCTAAGAAATAAAGTCTCGGATAGTGCTGGCCTAAATGACATTTGCGAAAATATTTTGAGAAAACGTTCTAAAGGAGAATATGAAAGTTCGTTTAAGTGCTGAGTATAAGTGTAATACTCTGAGGAACCGTCGTTGACTGATTTGGTGTTTCTCGCAAACTCAAGAGAGTGCAACATGAAAATTTTATGCTGCGAGAGAGGAACAAGATGGATGTCGTAAACTCAATGCGAATGCATTCTTAGTAATTCGAACGGAAGCTCGGGGATGTTCATCCGCAGAATGTACTCTCATATTCCAAGTAAATGAAAAATCGCCATTGCTCGCTCCCTTATGTAGCTCCATGAATTCAATTATCTCTCAAAAATCTAACTACAGTATTAACTGTTTTATGTTTCTCCCACTTTAAATATCCTTTGTATAGGCAAAAACAATACGTTATCTCATCAACTATTCTATCTTCGTATGATCAGTAACGTACAACTAACGTTGACTATTTACTACAGAATAACGGTGACGTTTTCAGATACAAGCAAATTGATATATATTCCTTGATAAAATAGAACTTCCGAAGTCTTAGTTTCTAAAACTTATATTTGCACAAAATTGAAACAGGAACGTTTACTCTTCGAATCAAAGGAAAATTAAACTAAATGACAGCAAATATACATTTATTCACACTTATACACTTATATATATAATCACTTGGTCTTCCAAATATACTGTTGTTGCGATATTGGGTTTAGAGATTGACTTATATTCCAACAAAAACAATTGTTGTATAGATTTTCCAAGATATACGGAATTAATTTTAATCGTATTTAATTATGCTTTCATCTCAAGTAAATTTAATTATTTAATATTATAAAATGAGGAAAAAACACTGTAATTCAATATGGTATTTAATCCTCTTCTATAGAGCGTTCCAACCGTTCCAGTCAGTATGGGCTCTTATGGGAGAAAAACCCCGTGTATTCTTCCATAAGGAAAGTAGCTAGCCTCACGCCGGGTCTCCTTTACGCGGGGCGTCTGATTCAAATGGATGAAATTAAGATTTGTAGTATACGATGGTCGATTTCAACTTAAATTCTGATGAAGTTTGAATGAGAATGACTTCATCAACATAGAGATGAAGATTTTATGCTTTTATGTCAAAGGAAACAAAGCTTAAAGGAAATATTGAATGAATGGCTGCGATTTTCACCCGTCAACATTTTTGAAACTGCCATTACTCGC
>KZ308444.1:409889-449832 GCA_000376725.2 Ladona fulva
GAGTAATGGCAGTTTCAAAAATGTTGACGGGTGAAAATCGCAGCCATTCATTCAATATTTCCTTTAAGCTTTGTTTCCTTTGACATAAAAGCATAAAATCTTCATCTCTATGTTGATGAAGTCATTCTCATTCAAACTTCATCAGAATTTAAGTTGAAATCGACTATCGTATACTACAAATCTTAATTTTATCCATTTCAATCAGACGCCCCGCGTAAAGGAGACCCGGCGCGAGGTTTTCCGTTTCCCCCATAAGGCAATACTGCCAGGATTTTTGGAACGAGGAATATCAAATAGGCGTATGTTTTGCCGTCCTCCCTTCTATTTCAGAATATCTGTCATCGAGCTATGAGACGAACTACATTGTGTTTCTACGATGTCGTAAAACCTATGAAACGATTCTAGTCTCTAAGAATGGTCGGGTTCGAGACCAGGTGCCAATAATACGTTTCCCCAAGATAACAATATATTTTCGATTTTCCAGGCTGCAACGCCTTTTTACTTCGTTTATTAAAAAACTTAAAACGATAAGGGATTTCCATCGCATTCCTTCATTCGACAGTTAATGTTGTAATTTTATTCTTATAATATTTGAACTTCGATTGGTCGATTTTATTAGAAATTCGCCATTCATATCTGAAAATATTTCTTTCTTTTCCGCATTCACCGAGTCATTGTTGTCCTGGATTCAGTTGCTAATTAATCAAATGAGATAAAGCCAAACTGATGGCAGAAATTCATCACAGGAAAAACTCACTCCGGAAACCATCGACAAGTAATTTGCACCGCAATGCATTTCGTCAGACAACCTCAGGAGAGATATGAATCGACAGCCACACTGAAATGCTCGGTAGGAAAACCATGAGCTGTATCATTCATATGTTTCGTTACATTCGAGTTTTGGAACCTGAAATGTTTGAAATGTGCCAGGCGTTGATTGAATTAGTGATAATTTTGTCTTCTGTATATTTATTATCGCAAGTCGAACAAGTATTCTGATAAATGCCTCATTTAGTGTTTCTCTTTTCATACATTCCACTTTGAAATTATCACACTTAACAATCGAAAACTTAAAAACGTTATCCAATATTTTAATTAGCGGGAAACGTGTTAGAATATCGATGTAAATCAACTTATTTCTATTGCAAACGTTTCGTCAAAGTTACTGAATTTACATCAGAAGTTTCAGATTACGACTGATAGATTAAACAGATGGTCTGATGTGTTAAAAATGGAAGAAGTGTAGGGTACTTTTAAGATATAAGAGGAATTATTGATGATACAGTTTTATAAATGTGTCAACAAAATCTCGATGTTTTTTCTTTCAAATGTACTTATTTTTCGTTGAAAAACGAGTACCTCTACTATTTAATGTAAAACTTAATTTGAAAAAGAACTTATTTCTGAATCCATATCAGTTTCTCGTGATTTGCATTTATTTTTGAATCAGGAAATAACTTTCCAGTACATTGAATGGATGAAACTTAGTTTTGTAACAAAACAGAAAGATGCTTTCCCGTTGGACGTTCTAATCAATCAGTTAACTCTTAATTTCAATGTATCAAACTAAAGTTTTGATTAGTTAGTAAAGCTGACTCATCAGGAAAAAGAAAAATTTTGTTTTCAGACCCTCGAACGGCAAATAAATGATTTTGTTAAGTAAGGTGCTTTGGCTTAATGAAAATGTGTTTTTATTAGAAATTCACGATTCATTTGCTTGATTAGGTCTCAATAAATTAATTATTTGTACCTTCCCGAGATGCAATATCAATTACGCAACTTATGCGATAATAACTAGGCTATTAATCGATTGGAGGTTTAATTAGAGGTTTACAATCGATGATGAAATATCATCGATTCTAATTAATTAACGTGAAAGCTATTTTAATCGGCCTTTAATTGACTGAATCATTAAATATTTCTATACTGTTAATAATATTTAATTACACCCTTCGCTGTAATGAATGAATAGAGGACTATGTACAATAATAGTAAAACTATTATTGTACATTTTTCCTTGAAAATTAGTTATATCGTTTTCCTCCGCGCAGAGGAATTCTGAAGTTATTTTCAAATATCTCAAAACCGTTCTCTCGCTCTTTTAACTGAACATGCTCTTTAAAACGGGGATTGCAAATTGCAGTTAAAGCATTGCGGTTTTGGTCTGTTTGCTGACCCCAGGGAGTAGTTTAGCTTTAGGAGTCGTTAGAAACACTTCCTCGTTTTCCGCAAAGTGAAGACAATGCGCTCGATTGGCTGACGAATGAGCCGAACAGCCATTGATAGTGAGCTAAATTGCACTTTTCCTTGGATAAAATTCAATCGAAACTTTCACTAAATATCACTTATCCACGGAAACTTTACTACAGACCGGTTTGGGTTCTTTAACCTTCAATTGCACCCAAAGATGTAATCACGCTTGCGAAACCGGTGTGTAGTAAAGTCCCTGTGGATGTATTTTAATTTACAGGCATTTCTCAACGAAGTCCATCCAGCATCGACTTCAGTACATTTTCACTTTATGTGAAAGTAATTGAGATTCGGTCTAAGCATAGACAGTTCTTGAGCAATGCTTCGGCTGCATTTAATTATTTATGTAAACGATTTTTACATTTATATCCAATCTGTGATTTACAACAGATAGCATTCAACTAAATGTCGTCATTGCATCCTTTTTTGGTTTATTTTTGCGCTCCAATTTGAAACTTTTCATTACTCCTTCCACACTTCCATGGCCTATTGTAACGATCTTATATACTCCGTCGCACTGCTCATTCATTGAGTTTAGACTTCCATTTCTTTGGCTTTTCATTCAGCCCATTTCGTATGTTTCTTTTCTGTTCTGATAAATTTAAATTCTTTCTATTCTTATTCTCTATCTTATGCTTAACAAGCTGTGAAAAACATAGTTCACGGATTGATTTTAACAGAAGAAACGAAACAGAAAAGTCACTTTTTTCCTCTTTCATTTCTTTTTCTAGTTTTTCCTAGTTCATATTTCTTTTACTTTCTGTTTTCTCTTTTATTTCATCTTTCTCTTTTATTTCTTCTTTATCTTTTTCATAAATTCTTGCGTGTGAGGAGTGCCCTAGTTCCTCTTCAAGTCAGTAGAAAAGAGATAGTGACATCATATTAGATGAAGATTTTCTATTACATTGGCTTCATTTTAATCTTTTATGAGATTCTTTAAAAGACATTTTCCCTTTTTTAGGGGCTTTTTTCTTACGATTATAGCAATCCTCTTCGACTCTATTCTCCAATATAATAATAATAATTTAACCTCAAACAGAAAAGTACCCAATTAAATGCGATAAAATAAATGAATAAATACATAAATACCAATTTTTACACAAAAAAAAACACAGAAACTCGACATAAATTACCATAAAAATAAAAATACCTAGACATGTTTGAATGAATTTTCCACTTTAAAGAAGAGAGTGAATCGCAGAATAAATCGATATCTGTGGCATCATCAAATGGCAATATAACATAACTGCATTGTTTTCCTTTGATTTCCAGGCGAGACACTTTATTATTATTTCCCCAATATTAAACATCAGGAATGTGAATGCATACTAAGCTAATTGAGCCATCAACCCTTGTGCTACGCCTTTGCATAACCACAAAACTTGAATGTTTCCCTGTAAGGGTCTGCCACTGCGTCCCACCTTTTCCGCCCTATTCTTTCCGAGGCGCATTTGATTCGTTCTTTTGTCCCAATTTAATAACGCCGCTCTCAGCTCCATCGTTAGAGCCACTCCTTTTCTCCCTTCGTGGGCCATTTTTCCCGCGGTAAAAAGCGCCGGCAAACGAAGCGCAAAGGCGAGAAAACAAAAGATAGCTGCGGGGCGAATGGTTGTCAAGGGACGCAATTGATCTGTGGGCTAACGGGGAGGCGAGGCGATGGGGAAATGGGGTGGAACGGCGCAATCTTTTCAGACAAAGTGGCGATTTGCTCCGGTGTGGGAGGACTCGGGCCTCGTCCGAAGAAAAGGGAGGATTTTGTGCGTGACTTGAAGAAGAAGCAAATGAAGGGGTAAATTAGGCCGTTGGCTGGAAACTATGGCCATAATCGCGAAGCATACAAAGTGCAGTGAAAGAAATTTACCAAACGATTTGCATATTTTGGATTGGGGTCACAGAAACGTTTGACTTCTGAACTACTTATTAGAGTTATCCCATAAAAACTTTGAAAATTCGCTGTCCTGATTCGGAATCATAAATAATGCTGTTAAAGTGAAGATTTCAATTCTTTCTGATGTTACATGATTTTGTTACATAAGTATAATACTAACATTCTAACAAATCCAGAAAAAATAGATCTGTTTTCAATACACTGAAATTGCTACGTCCAATGAGAATTTTCCGTGGAACTGTAAAAAAACTACGAATATTCATCCGCGCGCATTAAATATATTTCGAATTACTTTGTATTTTAGTGATATGCACATGTATTCGTCTCTTTAGCGTGTTTCTTTGAAATAAATAATGAATTCTGTCACTTACATACACGCATAATCGTTCTACTTTTCGGTAGTTTCATGTGCCTTAATATGTCAAATTAGTACCAATTCTTCGCAATGAAGCTCAATTGAGGGAATGGATAATGCCTCATAATTTCTAAAAAAAAAAGAAAAAAGAAAGATTTGAGAGTTTTGGGAGAGAAGTTTGGAGCAAAGCGAAATTCTATAGCAATTTACTACGTAATCATTTGAGCGAGCGTTTTGCTTATACATTCGCGAATGTTGGTTTTTTAGGAGTGCGATTGCTTCGAATGGCTAATTTCCAAAATATTACCAAAATGGCAAAGAGGAGAGCCTCAGTGGATTATGCCTCAGGATCAGTTTACTCAAGGAAGACTGGAGGCAAAAACAAGAGAGTGGGTTTGGACTGATTAAGGGGTCGACACATTTGCGATTTCAACGGAAAGGGCTTTCGGAGTGCGAGCGAACGTTCGCTCCTTGCGAAATGCAGTCTCCTTACGAAATGTCCACGGTATTCACCATTTTACGAAATGCAGTCTCTTATCTCTGAACAAACGCGAAGAACAGTGTCCGTTGCAGAGGAGTGACAAGAAAGCTCCGATCTTTTCCAGAGTGGATTTTAATGAGATTTTACGGGAAATCCGACGTTTAGATCATTGCTTCGTTAAAATAAAGAGAAGATTTCAGGGAAAGCAAGTTGAGTTGAAAATGGAGAGTGTAGAGCTGTATGGGTGTGAATCGTGGACCTCATGAAAACAGGATATCCTATGATTGTAGTCCTTCCAGATGGCGTATGGCGTAGAATGGAAAGGATAAGTTGGGTGGATTGAAAAACAAACATAGAGGTGCTGGGGATGGTTTGGGAGGAGAGGGTTTTCATTGATGTAATCAATCGCTGACAGAGTAAATAGGTGGGTCACTTATTGAGAGGACAGAGATTGCTGAGGTATGCTAACGAGGAAAGAAGGGGAGGGAAAAGGCAGAGGTGAAGACAGAGACAAAAGTTGTTAGATGACATAAAGAAACAAAACACAAGAGAATTAAAAGAATAGACACAGTCTTTAATAGAAAAGGTTGAAGAGTGATGAAAAGTTAAAGGAATCGAACGACGTTATTTTGAAGGATTGTGACTTTTTATAAAATTGGATAAGTTGTTTATTTTGTAGAGTGAGATTTTAAAAGTAGTTTTCTTCTTTACGATTTCATCTCAAAAGGAAGATTAGGACGTATTAATTTTAGTTAGCGCATTCAATTATTACCGCTACTTATACGAGTATAATCCTCGAAACTGTTTTATCCCGATGATGATATGATGAACGCATGTATGACATGACTGATAACTTTTTCGTAACGATAATGATTTCAACAAAATAAGTAACTCCTCCGGCGGTAGCTGTTCTCAGTCAAGCTACGCTCTTAGTTTCACACCCAAGGTGTTTTATTTAATTCACATCGTTGACTATACGAGGCTGAAGACAACGCAGCAGGTTGTATAATTGATAACCAATTCTCTCTTCATCATCTCACGAAAACATCGTTTAGATTGGATATTGGTCGTTGAAATTGAGATGATCAGAAATCCATTTCGAATTGTCCACTGTATTGACCAGTTCAAATGACTTGTGTTTGTTTTGTAGAATTAATAAAACGTTTTTCGCCACCAATGTGTTACCTGTGGTATTTAAATTTTAAGAATTAACTTTAAAATAAATAAAGTTTTAATTATTGTGGAAGACGTTGTTGAAAGAGGAATTTTAAACTGTTGAATGTGGAATAAGACGAAGAAGTCGATAAGAGCTAATCGGGTAACTTTCAAAATTCAACAAAATCGCTCAAAAATATCTGTAAATATTTTTATTAAAAAAACATTCCTTCTTTGGGAAATAAATGTACGTATTGCTAAGAAACACTTCCATCTGCAGACGCAAGAGGCTCATCAATAAGAGCTTTAGCCCATGCGATTGCATTAAAATATGCATTTAAGATGCGTAGAATCGGAAGAGGACGGTTTTACCGATGGCAAAGGCAATCCGCAGTCCTTTTAATTTCTGATCTCTTCTGGATAAATATAGATTGACTTCATGATTCGGTAGACGACGGTTTGTCAACATCGGTTAATATGCAGAGAAAGTCGAACGCGTCTCTCTCGTCATGTTCCTCGTCATTCTCCGCTCATTTTCTCTCGCGTTATTCCCACTCCGCTTTTCGCTTGCCTTCCTTACCTCCTCCTCTCTCCCTTTATGTGACGACAACCTTTATCTCCCTTCCTCTCCAAAGAGGAGAGAGTACTTTATCTCGGGAGGTGAAGAGCCGACGTAAATCCGGTGAGTTTCAGGTGTGGGAAATGAGATTAACGAGGAAAGACGGGTTTATCTCACTTACTTCCATTCCGCCGTTCGCTTGTCCACATCGATTAATTTATCTCACGCCGTTTACTGTGTCTTAGCGTAAACTTCCGCACGTAGAGGAGATTACTCCGAGGGTATTCACGGAGGAATTCATGTTTCATGGAAAATACGTTTCTTACTCTAATTACCACATTTAGAGGTTTGTATTTTTCCACCGAAATAACCAATGAGTTTGCTAAGCTCATTTTTTTGCTTTTTTATTTTTTCCTGAGTTATTCTCTGCATAAATAGGCATATCAATACGAAAACAAAACAGAGCCCAAACTATGCTGTCAAAATGGCTGATGTTCAACTTCTCTTAATCTGATTATGGACGGATTTGAGTTCCGCCATTATTGAGTATTGAGGATTTCGATAAAATGTGTGCGGCATA
Organism: Ladona fulva; assembly: GCA_000376725.2. NCBI lineage: Eukaryota > Metazoa > Arthropoda > Insecta > Odonata > Libellulidae > Ladona > Ladona fulva. The sequence goes on from KZ308444.1 coordinate 417,158, forward strand.
AATAGATACTCCTATGCAACGTTACACTGGTGAGTTGCATCCCAGAAATACAAGCCCAGAGGTACTGTGACAGGAATTTCTCTTAACGTGGCTTACGAGTAATGAAAATTAACAAGGAAGCCTACGATAAAAAAAAACGTAAACTGAAAGTAATTTAAAGAAAGAAATTAGAGGAAAAAACTGAAGCGACAATTAATAACAAATTTAAATGTATGAGAAATGTCGAGAGCCTCAGTGGATTATGCCTCAGGATCAGTTTACTCAAGGAAGACTGGAGGCAAAAACAAGAGAGTGGGTTTGGACTGATTAAGGGGTCGACACATTTGCGATTTCAACGGAAAGGGCTTTCGGAGTGCGAGCGAACGTTCGCTCCTTGCGAAATGCAGTCTCCTTACGAAATGTCCACGGTATTCACCATTTTACGAAATGCAGTCTCTTATCTCTGAACAAACGCGAAGAACAGTGTCCGTTGCAGAGGAGTGACAAGAAAGCTCCGATCTTTTCCAGAGTGGATTTTAATGAGATTTTAGGGGAAATCCGACGTTTAGATCATTGCTTCGTTAAAATAAAGAGAAGATTTCAGGGAAAGCAAGTTGAGTTGAAAATGGAGAGTGTAGAGCTGTATGGGTGTGAATCGTGGACCTCATGAAAACAGGATATCCTATGATTGTAGTCCTTCCAAATGGCGTATGGCGTAGAATGGAAAGGATAAGTTGGGTGGATTGAAAAACAAACATAGAGGTGCTGGGGATGGTTTGGGAGGAGAGGGTTTTCATTGATGTAATCAATCGCTGACNGGGAAATGAGATTAACGAGGAAAGACGGGTTTATCTCACTTACTTCCATTCCGCCGTTCGCTTGTCCACATCGATTAATTTATCTCACGCCGTTTACTGTGTCTTAGCGTAAACTTCCGCACGTACAGGAGATTACTCCGAGGGTATTCACGGAGGAATTCATGTTTCATGGAAAATACGTTTCTTACTCTAATTACCACATTTAGAGGTTTGTATTTTTCCACCGAAATAACCAATGAGTTTGCTAAGCTCATTTTTTTGCTTTTTTATTTTTTCCTGAGTTATTCTCTGCATAAATAGGCATATCAATACGAAAACAAAACAGAGCCCAAACTATGCTGTCAAAATGGCTGATGTTCAACTTCTCTTAATCTGATTATGGACGGATTTGAGTTCCGCCATTATTGAGTATTGAGGATTTCGATAAAATGTGTGCGGCATAAATAGATACTCCTATGCAACGTTACACTGGTGAGTTGCATCCCAGAAATACAAGCCCAGAGGTACTGTGACAGGAATTTCTCTTAACGTGGCTTACGAGTAATGAAAATTAACAAGGAAGCCTACGATAAAAAAAACGTAAACTGAAAGTAATTTAAAGAAAGAAATTAGAGGAAAAAACTGAAGCGACAATTAATAACAAATTTAAATGTATGAGAAATGTCAACTATAAATACTATAATAATAAGTACAATAAAATAAAGAAAGCATGCGAGAGGATATCATGCATGCCATACAAACGCATAGGGAATTTTAAATAAATAAGTTTCTACTTTGATCAGATTTCAGGCGGAAGTCATTTAGGTTTTAGGTAATGCAGTGTTCACCACATGGATGTAACCCCACTCCCCGCAGACAAATCCCATCTTGCCTTTAATATATGAAAAGGGTTCACATTTATAATAAATTACCGAGTGAAAATATTTGCATAATTCCCCAAGTCTCATTAACCATTCTGGTTCATTGGAAAATTAATCTCTAATATGATAAGGAATATGTCAGAGATGAATTCGGTAACTTGTATTGTTAAAAGTGCTTCGACAGGTCATTTCGCACGTAGACTCTCACCAGGAATAGAACCCGGGACTGCGTTCACCGAAGTTGAACCCGTAGCCCATTTGACTATCCAGGAGTCTAATGCGGTAACTTTCTCATGTTCCGGAACATCTCTAACCCTCCCATTAGAAATATAAACTCTCCCTAATTGCTGCTGCTTTTTCGCTGAACCTCATTTCAGACGGGAAGCAGATTTTTATTCGTTTCCGGAATACGCCTGACAGCTGCTCCCTTCAGTTCTTACGACTGCCTTACTCGAATGTAATACGTGCCTCATAATCTTTAAAAAGTCGCCGTTTCTTAAATATCGTTCGAGGATGGAGGAGGAATTGCCATCGAAGATAAGATGTTACATATTTTTATTCGTAAGTGAAAATCATGTTGCTTTCACTACCCAATAATGTGTTCTTGTTCCCTTTGACATATTTGCATCATTTAACTTACTCTTGGTAGAGAATATTACCACCTTTAATATGATAACCTTTTTCTCTTCGGATTCGATTCCTGTTGGAGTATTGAGTGCTCACAGACTGTAATGAATTTAACCCTTTATTCTTTTGGTTTTAGTGTACTCTTCAGAAAAAAATATGATAAAGTAAACAGCTCAACATTAAAAATTTTGCGCAAATCAGCGACCGAAGAAGATTTGAGAAGAAATAAGGGCAAACACGAATGTAAATCAAAAGAGAGATAAATGCAATTTTTATTTGGTGCGAGACTTCCAAGTCACAGAAAAATGTCGGAATTAAACAGTTGAAATCCGTTCTATATAAGGCTTTAGAATGGCCGATGTGAAGTGGGATTCGCTCCCCATAATTACTCTGTGATCTCTTTATGCCCCTCGCGTCCCAGGATTAATTACGCATTTATATTGTAATTTTTATTTCACAAGGACCCCTTTATCGCACCGTTTTGGTGAAAGGGATTCTGTGCTCATTAAACCTGGATTTTCATAATAGTTTCATTGACTGCGAATTAGATGGAACATATGAACAGATAGTTCTAGAAAAAAGGCTATCTTTGTTATGTCTCTACCGCAGTTGTGTATGCATTTGCGATCGAAACGGAGAACCGCAATACATGGAGGGGTCATCGAAAGAGCTAATTTATGAGAAACTCTTTCGGATGAAAATGGACGATGTTCACGTACACTTTCGCCTATTTTTGATAAATAAATCTTATATATTCAACCATTAACTTTTTTATGATCTAAAAATCTTCCATTCAATCGAATCAGTAAATGATTGCCATAATCTAAAATTATATCTAGAGGGATTACATAGATGGTGTACTGATAACATGATGTTATTAATTATTTCAAAATGCCAAGTCATTTCATTTCACAAGAACCACTCTCCAATAAAATTTGTCTACATTATCGATGAAAAGGGTGTATACTGTCAATGATCTAAGTGTTTTTTTTAATACTTCCCTGAGTTTCCAAGCACATATCCACAGCATAACAGTTGAGGCCAGTAAAGCTCTGGGATTTGTATACAGAGTAACGAAGGACTTCAACAATGCAAATATGATGAAGTATTCATACTGCTCACTAATTCGTCCCATCCTAGAATATTGCTCTATTGTTTGGTCTCCCTACTATGATGTTCATATACAAACTGTTGAGAGGGTTCAAAATAGATTTCTTCGCATTATTTCTTATAAATCTCATTTAAATGCTAATAACAGTAAAATTTCCTTAGATATAAATTTGCCACCTCTTGAAACTAGAAGACTCCATTCTGGAATTATACGATTATTCAATCTACTACATAATAACCTAAACTCTAATGACCTCGTTAGTAAAATAAGTTTCCTATACCTCCGAGAAACACTAGAAGTAATATAATTTTCTACTTACCAAAGAAAGAGAGAAATTATACCTACTTCTCACCAATATTATGTGCAATGAGAAATTATAATTTTGTAGGGGACAAAATTGACTTATTTAANTATATATATATAGGTGGAAAGGGAAAGGGAGAGAGAGAAGTAGGATATAGTGAGTGGGGGAGAAGTGAAAGAAAGGAGACGGAGTTTGAACGGAATACAGGAAGTGTATAGAAAGGTTATCATTTAAAATCGTTTAAAAAAGGTAGAAAAGAGTTTTTCAATATCCAGTTGTTCGCAGTGGTTCATAGCTGGTCCTTTATCTACGAAGGGAGAAAATTCCATATTAAGAGAACCCTTTTGGTCCTCCTCCGCCATATATCTCGCCATTTGGAACGTATCGGGGCTGTTTAGTCGAAAGGTGTCGGCGTGTTCCTTTCTTCGGACCGCCCAAGTTCATCTCACGTGGACAGTAGTCTCATCTTTGCCGAAGAGGTTGCTCCTCTCTGCAGAATCCACTGGACGATTATAAAGTTCTCCAACCTTTCTAAAAGTTGTTTCCATTCCTCATCATTGAGAGACACCTCAGAGCTGAGGCAAAAACGTTTGATTGCATAACCGTGGATCCCAATCATTTTCAAAGAAAGTAGCAACAGGTGTATCTAAAAGCTTTTTTATTTATTTATATAATAAAACGTTGGAAGCACTCCACTGTATATTGACTTGCTGAAATATTTCTCTTCTTATTTTACGCAATTAAAAAATGTGACATACACATAGATGTTGTTAGTAACTTTTACCTTCACTTAGTTACAGGATTTCTCGATAAAATCGAAAAGAGTTTTTAAAAAATATTTTGGTATTTTCTCGGAAGCGAAGGAGAAAGAAACAAGACCAAGTTTCCCTCTTGAACTTGAAATTCCCTTGAAATTGAACAATCAATGGAGCTCATGAGCCTGTTTACGAAGCCGAACATTTTCACGGAGTATTTTTCAGAACGACTTAAGGAAAACAAGGACAGATTGTGTTTGCGATCAAGTTGAAGATAAGGTGTATTCGCCTCTTCGAATCTCTTTTAATAAAATTAGCATGGATGTATATCAATGTACGCAATGCTACATTTTCCTCTTATATCCGTAGCTCTGGGAAATACTGGGCAGTACTTTAATGAGGCTCAAAAGACGTTTCTCAATGAATTATCGATTCTGTGAAAGCGAAAGAAGAAAGAAAGAAAGTGAATGTAAAGATCATCCCCATTCCTACTGCACTTAGTTTTAAAATTCTAAATGAATACAATTCATACAATCCGAAGATAAATAAATATTCAATTTATAGAACAACAGCAATCGAAAGAAATAAGCTATTAATGAACTAGAAATGTCGTACGATTAAGATCAATTAAGTTGAATTAGTGGAAAATCTAAGCATTTATTACATCCACATTCTTTCTATGATACCAAGCAGAATAATACGAACATCTTTAATTCGTTGTTGACTTCTTTAAAATCATTCGATTACTATAAATAGTGGAATTTTCAGTTATTTCATGGGGGAGTCGAATTTTAAGAATTCTCTTGCTTTTTAAGATGTCAATGGTTGAAATATTGAAATCGGTGGAACTAGCTAAAGCAACTTCCTGCTGTTTGGTTTTTCTTTTGTATTACTGATCACTTTTTATTCTGGTAGCCGATATACGTTTTGAGATTTTGATAAATGTCTGTTTACAGAAGTAAACAATATCTTTGCAATCAGTGACAATGAGTTTAGTCTTCACAATAGAACAACAGTATCGTAACAAATCCACTGAGCGAAAAGGCTTTTTCCATTGAAGATGAATGTCTGCTTTACGATATCTCGAAGTTCTCGGAATCGACGAGGAAAACTCGAGAGGATTAATACACGTCCCGCGGTAGCATTTTTCAATTGAATGTTTTGTGGCACGAACATCTTTCCGACGCAATACAAGAAACCCGTACCACATCGGACATCGCCACTGAAACTATTTCTTATTCGTTTGACTTTGCAACTCAACTGTAGTGAGTTCTAAAACAGCCGCAGGAGGTCTTCCACGCAATAAATGACGATTGATTCGGCGTCTACGAATTTTCTCCGTCAGATTCAAACCCCCCGTCGACCCACAATTTCAAAATCCGTCATTAATTTACGTATGTCGTATTAGTTCCTATTTAATTATATCAAATTAACTCGTAATAAATAATATATTTCGGCTTGGCTTTACCCACATACGCTTATAAACTTCTGGGATTCCAAAGAGTGCGAATAAAAGATCCTTGTGCAACTGTCCAGTTACTACGCAATTATCTATAACAATAATGTAATATGGTACAGAATAAGAGTGGTATTAATGCCTTGGTAGAGCGCGCCTACTCACGATAAGTAAAACATCTTTCCTCTTTCCTTTATTTATCTTCGCAATCAAAGAGGATTATACATACATTCCCTTACAATGAAAGGATTTCTTTTGTTCATACGTATACATTTTGAAGTCCTGGCAGTCAAAAACCTCTCATAAACTTACCAAGAGTACATTACTTCATTCGACTAATTCGTCTGTTTCACGACTTTTATGTTTTATTTACGGAGATTAAATCATTAAAGTCGTAAAAAATTACGGCACAAATCTGAACGTAATTGGGTGGTGACGTTTTTACAAATATTGGGAATTATTAGTTAATTGGATTGGAGCGAAGAGTGGATAATTGGCGGAAGCTTACCTGAGTGGCTTATGGTCGAGTTATAAGGGAATATACAATGGGTGATGGAGGTCCGATAGAATAGCAGACTTATATGTCCATTATGTTAGTCCATTGTGATTGGATTAGAGCAATCAGCTTAGGATTTATGAATAGATCAGGACAAGACCTATGTAAATGCATTTCTAGGTAACTCACGTGGGATCAGCTTTATCCGGAAATCTGTTTTTTTGCAAAACTGGATCGGCTTGTCGGGTCATAAACGATATTAAGACACTTTTAACTTTATGTTATTCGCTTGGCTGGAGAAGTGACGCATTATAATTTTAGTAAAACCGTGAATTCCATGACAAGAGAGGAGTAAAAAACCACTTTACACAGAAATAAATTGTCAGGAGTATAAAACATAGAAACAGTCACATAGATACCCGCATATATGCATAGTCATCCCCTGCCACACACCGAAAGGCGGCTTGCAGGGTACATATGTAAATGTAGATATAGGTAAGAAATTCCTTAGTAATGGAGACATATTTTCCGAAATGCGAATAGGGATTTTTCCAGAAATCGGTCATACGGAGCTTCCCGTTTGTCTCTAAAGGCGAATTCCACCTGCCGACGTACGGCTTACGGAGTGTTTTTTAAACCTGTAAAGCATAACACTTATTTAGGTTTTAGGATCGGATCCGGTTCGATGCCCTGGTTGGAAGAGACGTGGTCGTATGAGTGAGGTATGATTAAGGTTTCCTTTTTTAATGTTGACTAAAGAGCGTTTCACAGGCGAAAGTATTCGAACAGAGAATCGCCGTAGGAAAGGAGTGAGGTTGGATGTGGAGATATGTCCAGATCCTATCAGAGGAAATAGGCTTCTGCGATAAGTGAGGTGTTGGTGCTTTCGGAGTGGCCGAGGTTTTTCCGCTCTTTTTTGTGAAATAGTCAAGGAGAGTATCGGAGCTCTGTTTGCTTCTTTCTTAATCCCGTCTCTGTGGATTCTGACCAAACTTTCTCTTAATCTCTGTCCGTTAACGTCCATTTTTTCTCGGGCCCCTAATTTTCTCATCGTGTCTCCTTTTTTACGCCCACTCTTGCGACCATCCGCTGCTTTTAAGACCCCTTTCAAAGCTTCCTGAATTCGCGTCTGCGATCGGAGGGATTCAACGATGCGCGCATCATTAAAAGTTATCGTCGATAAAAGCTGCATATCTAGTTTATTCAGGGCCACCGATATAAGGTGGATTATATCTCATCGTAACGGCGCCATTAAATTTCGTTCGTTTGCTGATCACTTGTTATCGCGGTATTGGCAGTAAAGGATCGATTCGCTATAACTTACGGCTGTTAATGCTTGTTATTCGTCATTTATCTCGCGCACCTACGATTCGAGCTAATGTTGACTTTCTTCCATCGGAAATCTTTCCATAACGAAGAATTCATTCCCAACGGAACTTCGTTTGCTTGCAGTTAATGCGCTGATTTATTTCTTTCGATACGACGTATTTCTGCTCAGTCTCTTGATAATGATATCGACTTTGGAGGAGNCCCCTGAATCTTTCTTCTATAATGAAATGTCAATTGATACATAAAAATATTCATATTAAATTAGTTTATAGTAAACGCTTGGTATCATTATAAAAGGCAGATATTGTTTTTATTATGAGTGGATAAGCCCGTCTTCTCGAAAACGAAGCAGCGACGGAATTGATAGTTCCCTGTTCAGTATTGATCAGCTGCAGAATAACGACTTGTGTAAGCTGAAACGTAAGGCCTTCCTCCGATGGAACGGCATATTTCTTTAAATTTCGGATGCTGTGATATAGACCACATTAGCAGTAATGGAGCGATTGTTTTCGTGAGAAATGGAAAAAGATACTCTAAACGCCGGTTCAGTATCGCAAAGAAAATATTAGCACAACAGGGAAATAGCACGTGGAATGTTTATGTTGATACGAATATGCAGGCGACAGAAACCAATAACGGAAAGACAACAAGGACCAGAAATAAATAAGAGGCACATTTTCTGAATCCACGAAAGCCGATGGTAACATCAATTGGATAGCGTAAGCCTAATCGAATCAGTAATAGCTTCATAGATAATTCTAACCTTTTTCTAGGAGAAATTATTCGCCTATAGAAATGTGGAATGGGATACACATCCGCTGATTTGGAAACTTCATGATTATGGCATTTTGAATGGATATGTATTGAACTTCAAGAGAAAATAAAGAATAAAAAGTGCGAGCACTGCCGAGAGAGCGCCAAATATTTGAATGGTGACGTTTGCCATCGCTATAATTATGAAACGGAAACACTTAGGCATTCACGACGCGTCGTGGCTTTCCCTCTCATCAATTATGTCAATTCGCCTCTTTATGTATTCCAGTTTCGGATATTCTACGGAAGGCCCCGGCGTGCGTACGTACCTTGCGGTTGCTCATTTCTTCCATTTCTCGCACATCGGCACTTTTACTGAATTTACTATCCAAATGTCAACTCCTTTTCCGTTGCTTACTTTTTCAAGGAAAATGCATTACTAGTTGTCAGGGATTACACTTTGCAAACTCAAATAGCGAGAGACTTTTCTTTATTATTTTTTATATAATTATTAATTTGACGTATTATATAGAGCCAGTTAAGTTTAAAATCTAATTAGTCAGAACGTTTCTTAACTTTTTGAGCTTCAAAATTTAGTAAGCGAAAAAAAAAAACGCAGGATTTATTTAATGTTGAATGCTATGATTAACATACAAGCATTATCATCAATCTACCGGTCCTTGTTTTCAGAAATAATTGATTATTACAATACATTACTACTTTTCGTGTGTAATGAAATAATGTCAGTTATCTAGAGGGAAATTCGACGTGATTTACTGAAATTGCGCACAAAATTGTTTCCTTTATCCTCATATTCACCTGTTCAAGTTTTTCTCCTTTTGCAATTCTCCCTTGAATCGTCCTTTATCATTTTCCTTTCATTCTGTTCGTCATTTTCATCGAAAGAGAAACTCCGAATTTCTACTTCACAGAAGATGACTAAAACAATCCCGATGAAAGGAATGACTACTTTTAAAATTTCGCTGAGGAATTTGCACCAAAATATCATCGATCGATGAAAATCGAGAAATTTGACTCTTTCCGAACGGAAACCATCCAAGTCATCGGAAGAACTTTTCAAGATCATTTATCATTCAAAGTAAATGGGAGTCATTTCCATTTGTGTCCAAAAGGCGAACAGCAAATCTCTCCCCACTTGCACAATATAAAAGAGAATTTTCAATAGAACTATAGCTGAGATCTTAAAATTCTCATTTTGATTGGAATATGAAACACATTTTAACTAACACACAGAATGTTGTTAAATTATAAGAATTTCGCGAAGGAAAAACAATTTCAAAACGAACACCAGCGAAGGCATTCTTTAAAGACTTGATTATGATACATGCTCGTGAATCATTATTATTTAACAGTTACATTACTCTTTCGGTATACCAAATGATGAAAACTTCAAATATCATTATTGAAAGTTAATGTCTGCGATAGCGCTGCTTTTTGTGTCTGCTTTGCATTAATGAAATGTAGAGCGGCGAACACCAAGCGACGTATTTTCATTGGATAATCAAATATGGAATTGACTGAATAATTAAGAATTCACCCCATATCCACGCTTCAATCTTATATACTTTTATTTCTAAATCACTTTTCACTTTTTTGTCCTAAGAATTTGCATAATTTTCATGAACTCTAAAATTACTCAATATCGATGAAATGTTGGAGCTAATCCTAAAACATCCATTTAAAGCACTCCTTTCAACATTGATGCCGTCGACTTTTCCATGAATTGTCGGAGAAATCAACGTCGTTAGGCGTAACAAGATAGAATTACTCAGGAGTACGCATTAGCAGATAATGAAGAGATTTACCGATGGCACTATTGTATGAGTACCAAGCATTCTGCTTTACAACCCTCTATTGCTATTTCCAAAAGCTGTAACTCAATATTCGTCTCGTTAAACAGTGCTTGAGAGAGCATAGCATTATGTCTTCGAAACTTTTACCAAAAGCGAAGATGTATGTATGTGAATATGTATATATATATATTAATTTAAAGAAATATTTATTGAAACTATTAGAAATATCCTTTCGGAGGCTTCATGTTTTGACGCCGACGCCGACGTTGCTATTTTATGCAGGGTATTGGTAGACGACTTTTCTATATTACAATTACGTAAACCACCGGGATTTGTAGCTTTTATGAGATATATCTATTAATATTAAAAGTATTCAAAATTCTTTAATTAACATGAAATTGTAAGAATTATGTGATTAAATTCTCGAAATCAAGATTTTGCCAAAAATGTAAAATAGGAAATGCTGGTCAGTTAGGTTAACTCCAAACATTTCGGATTTTTACCGTTAAAAGGGAGAGATAGTTTATATTGAATCGATTAGTCCAGTCAATTGAGTGCTAATCGATTACAGAATATTAAATTAATCTTTTCGGCTGAAAAGGAAGTGCCAGAAAAGTATGGCTTTCAGGGCGTGAAGAGGGAGACCAATCAATGAATTGAAGCGACTTATAATTTCATTATCTTTCGTGATAAATGTCTCTCAGCTCTTTATTGCCACTTCTAATATACTGTGTATATAATCCCTCTCGGGATTTCCACCAGGACAGGTGAATCGCTGCCGACGTTGGCTGACTCTTCCATCACAACTTCGGCGACGATTCACTCGATTCACTTCACTTGACCTGGTGGAAATCCCGAGAGGGATTATATACACAGTATATCTACAGTGCACGCCGGGAAAGCACGAAATCCTAGTAATATATTGTTTTAACTCCTTTCGTAAGTACAGTATTATTTTACTGTAAAATTTTAATTTATATAATTCCTTTGGCCTCTAATCGACTCCGGAATCAACTCCTAGCAATATAAATAAGATGTCTGTAGGCGCTGGAATTGCCACTGAGAGTAAACTGCCATTAAAACATGCACCTCGCGTCTGCAATCCCATAAAAACACACGAAAAATCAGAAACTTGTTGAAGCAACGCAAATTAAATTAGCGATTAATCACATTATGATGATTGAAGATGGGCGATTTCCTGTTGCCTATTTGAAAAGGCCTTTGTATTCGTAAATTAGCTAAAATTGGATGTCAGTCGAATGAAATGCTACTAATGGCGTTGAATTTCATGGCTTAGAGGAATTAAAATGACGCATTACTGCAGAGTCAACCCCTGAGTTAACCTCAACCAATCTGCAGTTACAGTTATCGAAGTTATTTTCGATTCTGGAAAATAACTGATCAGTTACACCTCGAATTTTCGTAAACGTGGCTTTGTAAATTAAAAGAGATTATTTCATCGCAAAACGCAATCTTTTTCATCATATTTCTGTTTTTTTGTTCTTTCCCAGAATATTGGTGTGCGATTGCTTTAGAAGGAGGTGACCTCTGGAAAAATGTCGCGGTGAAGTGACAACATTTGGCGGAGAAAACTAAGAATGTCGGCTAAGGAATGAGGTAACGCACCGAATATTCCAGGAATTCGCACATTCAAAGTATTTCAGTAAAACTAAAGTCGCCCTTGTGTGGCGCGCACATTTGTGGGATTCCTGCGAACTACAGCTGTGTTAAGGGAGAATATTAAAACAGTTTCTTCCGTTATGTATCAAGTGTTAATGACAGTACAGGTACGCAAGAGAGCAGATTAGCTGAGATGAAGCTGATGTAGATATGCTACGAATATGTATATTATTTTTAACGCCGTGACGAGAGCTATTCGTTTAATTTCGATATTGATTCATCCACATCCGTGCTAAGTTACACCCCTTTCCAACATCATTGACCATTCATATAACGAGTTGCTGTAGTCATTGAATCGGGTGTCTTTTTGAGAGGACATCTCTAACGGACTGCAGTTGAAAATTAACAAACTATAAATTGATTAAAACTATGAGTATTATTAATTGGAACTAAAATTCCGTTTTTTGTCTTAGGATAGTTACAAAACGTTTTCTACTTTGGTTGAACTATTATTTTCATTTATTTTAACAGTTTAAATACAAATGTTCCGAATGACAGTGAGAGAAAAGGTTCTCTCAAAATGAAATGTGAAGGATGTTCCAAACAACTGTCGTAAATGAAGTCGTGGGAGAGAGCGTTTACACCTCACCCACATTTCATCAAAGAAAATTTCAAACGCTTAACGACTTCACGACTTCCATTTCATGACTCCACTTCTCAGCATGTACTGCAGAGCGAAATTTCTTGGATCGTTTGATATAATCAACATTTAGTCTTGCTGAAAAAAAACTGTAACTTAAAATTTTAAACGCTTTCGCTTGGATATAAAACATTTCCTTAGCTTTGGTTGAAAACAAACGGAAAAGGAGCTAATGAAGGAATGAATCCTTTTTGTTTGTCGCACCACAATGTCTTCGAATGACACCCATGGATATCCCTCAAGAAAATTTTTCGTTCAAACATTTCATTCGAGCTTGCGGTATATCAATAGAAAATAAGGATTAAATGAAGTTTGGTTTATTAAATGCGACAGCTGTAAGCATTATTTACGAATATAATTTGGATGATTGAACATAAGTTCACCTTAAAAAAGATTACGGTTAACAGCAATTGTATCAAAATCTATAACCAACAAAATATTCAATAACTTCGAAATGAAACATTATTTGATAAACAAGATTGCCACAGTAAATTAATTATAAAAATATTTTTGTGAACTATTGTTGTCATTTGATAGCTCTGATGACTCAGAGTGTTTGTTTTGCTAACACATTTATGCTGTAAAGATATTCCGCTAAGTTATGCTTGTAAGGTGTTCTGTAATGTTTGAGATAGTCAACACCATAATTCTATGAGTTGAGCCGTTGTCGACCTCGAGCCCAATCAATATTCGGAGGCACACAAGTCAATTGCCATTCATTCGAGTTAACATTGATGGCGATGAGATTTGAATTTGCGCCAAATCTCTTATTCCAAAGATTAAAGCCAATAAATGGATCACGAAACAATGGAAGCATCTGATGGCCTGCGGTGAATGGAAATAAGTCGGACTTCGAGAGAGCATATGAAAGATAACTGATTAACTGATCCACCATTATGACCTCATTTCCGATCCGAGTAACACTCATGTAGTGAAAATAATATCTTTCACAAAAGCTTGCTTTGATGATTTGAAATTCATTGTTATTTACAAAGAATTTAGGATTGAAGTAATTTATTCATTAAAAAGCATAGAGAGTTTAATGATTTAGTTTAATTGTGAGATGGATAGCTATTTCTCAATCTTGAGGATAACACATGAACACAACTATTTAAGCAAGGCCTTGCTATCCTACGTCAATAGTATAGCAAGACTCAATAGTAATAGCCTGATTCCTTCTCTAAAGCCATGACATGTAATGATGGAGGGCTTACAACCAGCGTTTAGGCTGAGGTCTGGAGTGACGGATTCTCCAACAGCTAAAAGAATCGATCTGAAAATACTCTCAAACATCGGAAAGATCCGTAAACAGTTGAACTGAACGTATCAGAGGAGAAATATCGGATACATTCGATAAATCGGATTAATCGATATCGGATGATAGGCATTTTCCGATTGATTTCAATATATTTAACTGATGCGGTCGCTGAGAAGTTAGCTCCAAGCCCAATATTCCGGGTTCGAGTCCCGGTTAGTCGGATGTTTGCTGTTAGGGAATGTTTGTGTGCGTTTGTGAACAATAATAGTAAACAATAGAAATTGTGAATTGCTAATGATCTCTTCCTGTTCCTATTAAAGAAGTTGTTTTTATTATTTTCACTTCTTAGCAATGGATGCTGGAAACTTTCCCTGGCCAAGACCGTACTAAAGGTGGCTTGAGATCAATTGTCGATTTATTGGTCCAGTTGATAGTTAATAAACCATCTTTCCACAATAATTTAATTTCTTCTGCAAAGGATAGATATTTTTGTGTATTTTCATTGTATTTAATCTATAATCGTTTGTATTATTTTTTCCCTGTTGTGAATATTTGCAATAGTTTTCGCGTTTATCCTTTGTTTTCCGGACGAATGAATTGCAGTACACATTGGCGATCCCTTCCAATCGTTCTTCAAACAACGGCCTGTTTAGACCATCTCCTGTTAGCGCCTTCCCCACTTCCGCGAAGAAGCCTCGATTCCGGGATTGCTTTTTGCTCTCCCACCCTTTATTAGAATAATCCTACGTCGAGGAGCGAACGTATTCTGCAAAAAAGGAGTGAAAGTGGAAATTTACGGATGAAACGGAAGATCTCCGGCCTTAAGCGTGTGGATTTGCTATCAAAGATGTATTTCAGTGAGGACTTGCGACGGTATTTATTTAGCAGAAAACTGAACATCGCTATTGAGAGTCGCCATCAAAGAGAATACGGGAAGCAAATGGGAAGAATTCTCATTCCTCTTACTCTTAGTCAAACGGTGTCCATAATCGCTTGTAAGCCCAAAATATCCAACGGATACTTTGAAAACAACCGTTGAAGTTCGTTATTACTAATTATTAAATTAAAATTGACTCAAACACACCGCGATGATAACATGTGGTGACGACGTATCGCCTACGGTCCTTCTTCAGATCGAAGTTGACTCGAACTGCGTGGGAAAGCACCATGAAGAGATCAACTGATCGTCGCGGAAATCTACAAACCAACCCTTATGACCCACTTATGACCAACTGAAAATAATCTGCACCAAGATATACCGATCTTTTTCTAGGAATTGGATAGAAATCGATGCCTTTATTTTTGAGCTGACTGCAGCGAAAATAATCAATCGAGGTAAATGTATTTCTGAAACGCAGGTTGAAAAATTAAAAAAGGACTTCGCATTTTCCAAAACGAATTTTAAATAGAACTACCGGTGTCTGCCAATCGAGCCATCATCAGGTTCTACAATCACTGAGAAATGTATACCCTTTTTACCTTGCTTGAGGGTAAGGTTAGGAAAAGGGTATGATATCGTAAGTAAAATTGAATCTATCCCAAAATGTTTCCAGTATGTCTAGACAATCGAGCTTATTCTCTTGGATTACTTTTGAAGGATAGTCGGTACAAAAGTGCGGAGACCAGCGCAACCCAACAAAGCCTTGAGTCCCACGTTTCTACGACACCCAGTTCCCAATGCGTTTGATGGAATTCAAATATTTTACGAGTGCATACTTTGTTGATGAATTACGGTGAAACTATTGGGAGATTCATTTTCAATTGAGCAAAATGTTAGAAAAATGCAAAGCAAAAAGAATGACATAAAACGACCTGCTCCAAATCCCACCTTAAAGCTCGTACGTTTCCCTTGTTGCACCGCCTGGGATGCAATGCGGTACCTATGCGATTAAGTGATGTAACGTTTTATTTTCAACTCATATCGTAGACTTTGTTTTGGCTGGAATTTAGGTGACAGAATATTTGCATCCTTGGAGCGAAGAGTTTATGTTTAAACCATAAAACGTGAGTAAAAGAAATTGCTATCTTAATTTGTGGATTAAATAGTGAACCGTGTTCCTGAGTTGTGTCTTGAACCTACATCCATGCTAGAAATGGTTCGATATGTATAGATATTTTGTCAAAGTACTTGTATCAACGCCAAGCTTCAAAATATAACTGTGTTTGATCCTAGACCCATTAGTTTTCCTAATTTTTCTGGTATCGACTAGAAAATTAACCTGACAGACGATTTTTTATGAAATTTAGGGTTCGAAATTCACAGAAGCAAATCTTTCAAACTCCTTTAGTATAATGGATCGAATTCCTTGTTGAGCTTCTATTCGATGGGTATGTTGCGGAATATCAATCAAAGATGGCACCACTGAATCCCCAAAATCGAAAGAGAGATCGTTCTGATGCGTTAGCTTCATTGGCAAGAGCAACCGTCCGCTCTGAGTTCCATTCTCGGCAACACCTGGCTCTGTTATTGACATCGATACCCAAGCGTGCACCTCTTTTACTATGGCGACGTAAATGACGCACAGTTGCGGTATTAAACTACTTTATAGATTGTAAAAAGCGGAAGCTTAGTGGATACTTTGACGAGGAAATTTTTCTTCCTTAGACTCTTTTATGAAATGGATCTCTTTTAGTTTTATGGATTTGCACTAAACTTATCTCGAATCGAGAAGAAGGAAACATATGTGAAGTGAAAATCAATAGTAATTTAAGGTCATTAATATTGCCGTTCAAACGAAACACCGATAAGTCCAAGTTCCAGAGAATGAGACTTCGTAAGTAATTGAGCTTCAAAGGTTCAAATATTGCGGTGAAACTTGGAAATTTGGTCAAAAATGAAAATTGCAGGACCGTAAAAGGTGATTATCGACGTAGATTTAATGGAATTTGGCCCGAATTTTGTGAAGTTTACGAAAAAATAAGGAGTTGTGAGAGTTAGCAATGAAAAGATAAACGAAACCTTTAAAGAAGAAAATGCCGAAAGCAGAACGTATGTTATGATAAGTAAACAAAAGATTGTCCACTAAATTATCCTTTTATTTATATATAAACACACAAAGCTGTCCAAATTAGTTGTGCTAAACAAAATAACATATTTCGCGTTGAGATAACGGAGTGCTATTGATTTTTCGAAAGAATTACAAAAAAATAGCAACGACAAGAGGAGTGCAAAAAAGTTAATTGATGTTATATAAAAAGGAAAATCTTTTGTAAGCAAATAAATCCTAATGTATTCAAGAAAGAAAAATGTTTTTCGTCACCAGTGATGAGTTTTTCCAATTGTTTAAAAAATAAACCCTCAGTTCAAAATGTATATCTGTTGTTTTCCTGTGCGTTCGGAAAATTTAATATTTCAAAATAGGCCTCCGCTATCCTTTCCATCAAGTGAATCCGCTTTACTGAAAGATTTTAATTTCGTCTTTAATTCATCGACTTACAATCCCATTGATCGGTTAAACCTGGTTTACTTTGGATTTGTTTCCACCGGAGACCCAATAAATGGTGCAAAAGAAAATAAAAACCAGAAATAGGTAGTCGTTAAAAAAACTTAANTCTTACTTTACTGAAAATAGGATATGAGTAATAAATGTAATAAAGTAAGGAAAGTATGTTCTTACATACTTTCGAGGTTTCTACACTTCTGAAAACTAGAGGATGTAGATTACAATCCGTTACAGATTATTATTATTATTAATTCTATAATGGAAACAGGAAGACCTCAATCATATTCATTTTAATATTTATCATGAACACAAACAACCATTCCGTAACCGGAACGATCCGATTAGCCGGGACTCGAACCCTGGACCTTGGTGTTGGAGCGCCAGCAGGTTAACTGTAGTACCTACTGTTTGTTTAACTGTAGTGAGCACTAAATAACGAATCTGTTGGGTCAAAAGGACGGAGGAAAGGAATAGCATTGATAAGGAGCCTTTGTTCCATGTTAGAATGGGAACGCAAGGGTAACGAACATTTTTGTCAAAGTTAATTCACACAATAGCAACGAAATATTTCCTTTTCCGGGGAAAGAGAAAGTAGGTTCAGTTGATAAATGTTAAATTCAGTGGTATTCAGGTGGTAGTGATGGTCCGTTTGTATGAAACGTTAAGTGAAGAGAAAATAATGAAAACCGTAGAAGGCGGATTAAAGAAATCGGTCGCTTGTCCATGACGAGTTTGCTGTTGAGCCATTATTTATGGCAGAAACTGTTCTAAATATACAACAATTTGGTCAACGTAGTTGTACTATCAATACCATACTTCAAAATCTTTCTTAGAATTTGATCCTTGATTCGCAATTTTTCCGACTTGACAAATTTTTTTCTAATATAAACAAGGAAATTAATCTGTCATAAATAGTTATGTAATTTCGATATTCCCAGAAAAATAAAACATATAATCTTTTAGACCACAAGTATTTAGTATGGTGGATCAGATTTCCTGTTTACAGAATTTTTCTCCGCTCTCATTTATTAAACTTATTTCACTGAATCTTTAAGGAAAAGGAACACGGCTGTGGTAGGACATTAGTGATTCTTTTTCTGATATCAGTTATCTTCTCCCCCGAAGATAGCAACGTAGTTACTGAAATACGTATTGAGAACAATACTTGCAAAGTGCGACCACTGAGAACCTTAATCTCCGCTGGTTTGAAATTTTCAACGGTTAGTTTGTTCGCAAACAACGGCTTTTTGGAGCTTTTCTCGAACTCGAATGTCTGTTTCACTTGTTAATTGCGCGAATTGATTCGTAAGGAATTCTTTTGATTCATCCATAAATTGATTAAACAAATATTTCAAACGTTTTTACCTCTACTTCCCTCTCCCGTGTGTGCATTGCGGTGTGTTTCATCGAAACGGAGTATTTTCGTCTGTTTTTGGAGTTCTTTGTCGAACGCCTTAGTTCATAGGCTGTTGTCTCATTACTCATAAATCTCTTGTTTACAAATTAGGACTTGCGTTCCACGATATAAGGGGTGATTAAATTTAAAAACAAGAATTGCTCAAAACCGTGTCATTATTGCCATTCCATATTGACGTTACCGTGGGGATTGAATGTTTTCGAGATAAGATACTTGCAGCTAATGGGTAGGACAGATTGGATTGTAATTGCTTAGATCGAAATTGTAATTTGTCATAATGGCGAATATACAAAGTTACAAACAGGTCAAATCCAGGAGGAAACATTTTCAACGTATGAGTGTATGCAAACATACTTACTCGCACCATATACTATATGTTACGTATCGTATTTTTTAATATAATCAAATTGTGGCAGTATTTACATACCGCTAACTATCTTTATATTCTTAGCATTATCGTATCGTTGAAACGAAATCTACTAAATAGGATTGAGTAGATTTCGTTAAACCGATGCATTGTAGTCTATATCATACAGTTTTAGTTATCAAAATAAGTCATTATGGCGTCAACTCTGATCATATTACAGCTTTTCAATTGTTCTGCTTAATTCCTCAACGTTAACAAAAGACAATTTTTATTTTTTCTTCCGATAGAGAAAAATGTATCTTTCCCATAACTCTTTTTCATGGCTGTAGTTATACGAAAGCCCCTGATGTGTGATTCCGACGCTCATATTTACTGAATGTTGTGAAAAAGTGTTATTATAGAGTCATTGTGTATCTCTTGCAAGGACTTTTTCCACCATTCTGGCTTACAAAGGTCAGTGGAAACTACCTCATTCCTCATTTTGTATAGTACACCTCACTCCCTCTGTATGACTTCCAGTGGGAGAGGGGATGAGGATTTAAGAAGCCTCTCAGCGGATGGATCTTATGATATTTATACAATTGTATTACCATTTAACAACTTTATTAGAAATTATACGTCATCATCTGCATTACATTTCCTCCTGATTATGAAAAAATTGAATCCCCAAAATCGAAAGAGAGATCGTTCTGATGCGTTAGCTTCATTGGCAAGAGCAACCGTCCGCTCTGAGTTCCATTCTCGGCAACACCTGGCTCTGTTATTGACATCGATACCCAAGCGTGCACCTCTTTTACTATGGCGACGTAAATGACNAAAGCGTCACTATATTATTCATTACCGCCATTATAATTTCTTCGACTATCCGTTTTTTTATTACTCAATTGTGCTTCTCAAGAGGCAATCAAAGTCCCTTATTATATTTTTCCCCGGAGAAGGGAAGTATAACCGAAAAACTTTTAAAAATTCTGTTAACTCGCAAAAGTCTTCGCCATAACCGTTACTTCTTAGTTTACGGAGAGCGGCTCTTGAGAAATCAGGAAGCTTTCGTATATTCCCTCTCCCGAAAATTTCCAGGCGAATATTAAATTTCCTTTTCTTAATTATCAAACTTTTGCAGCGAGATTAACTTCCTGTTGTGCATAAGTTTTTTCAATTAATTGCGAAACCTTAATGGAGCGAAGGATCCTGTTTGGATTCGGAGAAAAAGTACTCGATTTTCGCATTATTTCGAACTTATTTCAGTCGGTCGGATTTGGATTGAGAGAATCGCGCGAAAGACCCCGAAATGGAGGAAATTTGGTTCATTGAGCCGCGGATCCACGCCCGCATCGCTTCGGACGGCATTCTGGAATGTTAATCAGCTAGATCCGGAAATTGCGAACTATCGCCCCAAAGCTAGGATAACTCTCTTCCCGAATAATTCCGACATAATAAATACTTGGAGTCGTACAGTGCGTTCGCGAGGCGATGCTTACCTCGTGAGTTGTTGGATGCAGGAGGAGGACTTCTGAGAGAAGGTGCGGACGTCAACAGTTCGCCAGCGGACACTGTGCCTGGCGTAAGAGACCCGCTTTTATACGACGCCGAAAAGTTGCGCCCGATGTGCCCTTCCCCTCCAAGTGGCGCACTTCCCCTCCGACGCCCTCCCCCCACCCCTCCACATGCCCCCTCCGCATGCCCCCTTTACACTTGCCCCCTCCATACGCCCCCTCCCAATAGTCGAGACGAAAACGTAAAACAGAAAGAAGTGAGTTTGGGAGGAACTATTAACGAGTGAAAAGAACGTAAATCCCGTGTACGCGCCATTAGAGCTGTGGCAGAATAGAATGATCGCAAAATGCAGTTCCCGCAGCGCGCCCACGTTACTCTAAACCGCATTTTCTACCTCGAAAACATGAAAAACAAATCCCAAAAGCTGCATTTTTTACTGCGACCATCAATCGCGCAAAGACCGTGGGCGTGGCAGTTGTGGAAAGTACCACTGTTGAGATGACTCAAGAAAAAGGCGATGAAATAAGATTCGGAGGGAAAATACACTGTGATCGATGGAATGCAGAATATTACAGCCATACATCGATAAAATGTTACAGATACAGAGGTAAATACAGCTTAATGGAGTATCGACATTGCCACGTTTGGAACGACAAACATTAATTAAAGCAGATATCTTGAAGCTCACGGTTCGATTAGATATAGAATTTACTGTCTAAAGTTTAGAATGGGAGATTTGGTTATCAAAAGTATTTAGAGAAGCCAAATTAAGGTGAAAATAGAAATTAAGCATCCCTTCTTGTGTTCCTACTTTTTGATGAAATCCATTACCTTTTTCGGTCTTAGTGGTGTAGTTATTAGTATGTTAGCCTATCATCGTCGGGGTCTCAGGATCGAATCCTGGTTAGGGCATGGTTGTTTGTGTCCTCCGTGACTTAAAAAGAACAGTCCGAAAGTTGCGCACTGAAATCATTTATTTTTATTATGTTAAATCCGCAGATTGTGCAATTCACTTTTGTTTTATGGATATAAATCTGCAATAGCATGTAAATTATTCCTGTAAGTTTGAACAAGCTTAAATATTATCTACATCCATCACCATCCATCAGTACCACGCATGCCGCCTTTCGGTGTGTCTTAGGATTTATGAGAAAACGTTTTTCGAAAATTTACGAAAAATCGGTGCAGCAAATGATCAACGAGTGACTTAAGATGAAACAGCCAAAACTGTCGACTATTACGGCAGACTTCTTAAAGTGTACTAATTCTTGAACTACGGCAACGAATATCTATATATTTGTTTGTAAAGTTTTTATCTTCCCTTCGTCTCAATGGCTGGCTAAGTGTTTTTTTTCCGGATGAGTGCTCTGAAAGGACGATCTGTGTCCATGAAATGGCTTCAATACCACCAAGTAACCTCGTACCAGTTCTGAGATCCTTAACAGTGCCTCCCTTCCGTCAGATATTTAGCAGTGTTGCACTCCTCCACTTCTCCCCTAATCGATTCGAAGCACAGAAATTTAACCAATTATTCAATGCAGCTTTACTCTTGACATGAAATAAGGAATTATGGGTAAAGTGGTGAAATTCTGCTATCAAGACAAACATTCCACCCTTCCTTTACGGCTATAATCTACGTTAATCAAAATTTCAATAAAGGTCTGAAAGCTGTCTCAAGAAATTCAGCCGTGTAAATTCTGTAAAATGTAGAAGCGCTTTCAAGTACTTCGACGAGCAATTTTGCATGTATGGCAGCTCAAATACGGAATTCTTAAGCGAGAGAAAAAGTTTCGCTTTATCAGTTTTCTAGCATCGTTTTGTGGTTCGCGTTTTCTAATCGATTTCCCATAGTTTTCAAGAAACTTACGGTGGCATTGGGTTACCGATAAACAAATCTTCAGATCGCTCGATGTGATCATTTCTTAGGAGCTTCCAAAGAAGCTATTTCAATTTTCGGATAAATTTTTCTATGAATTATGCTAAGTAAACAGTCCTTCGCTTAGAAATTCCACTCTCGAGAAATTTCGCATTCCTTTACACAAAGTGTCTCCCTTTGTGCTTCGCACGGCCTTTGACGCGTTGATGTGCCTTCAGCGGATTGCATAGCTTTTTAAGCGGGTTTTTCCTTTTTTATTCTCTTTCTATTGTTTATTACTCTTCACATGACTCTTCCATTCGATATCACGAATCCTATTTAAACTTGCAGATGTCAAATGTAACAAATGCTTAAACAGCCGTTTAATTTCTCGGTCTTCCGAAACGCGTTCGCCTATATATCCAATATCCAATATATTGCAAAGATAATATCTATTTTATCGAATGAAGTCTCTCTTCAAATGTTTGACTAAATGAATCTGATAGCCCATGACTTTCTTATAAACTACCGATAGTGCTCGTATTATTTACCAGAAAGTTTAGGTGGAAATTTACAAATATTAAATCGTGCCTTTAAGCAACGAACCGCAAAATATGCTTAAAATGTTGGCTAAAATTATGGCTCTTGCAATCTGTGGCCGTCATCGATATAAAGCAGCCGCGGCCTTCACTGGTTGATTACATTTTTGAGCAATTGCATTAATTCTGCACTTCCTCTCTCACACGCTCCGGTCTCTTCCTTCAAACGATTGGCAGCGAAGGCCTCAATAAAAGTGACGCCAAAGAAAGTGAGCGATAAGTCCTCTCTTCTAATTAATGCGGTTTTCATTTCATACCGATTTACGGATGCTCAAGTTTTACTAGTCACTACATCGTCTGTCTCTTATTCATTCTCTTCGAGACGCCATTTAAGACTTATGATGCGCTTTCAATGAGTGAAAGATGCTCTTCTAAAAGACAATCAATGAGAATTAGCTGAAGGGAAGTCCTGAAATCGATTAGTAAAATTACACTTACATCGCGGCGATGTGTTTCTTCGCATAATTCGAGATCCAACAATCTTCCTCAGATTTCTACCAAATGACAATACGTGGAATAAATAGATATGAAAAATATGTGCATTGATCTTAAATTTATTGTTTTCTAGCTCATCAACACTCTGTCACAACACTTCATAATATCGCTAAAATCTTCATTTATAAGGAAGAACACAACCTAATATTTGACATAGATTGTTTTGAGTCCATTTCGATACATGAGACAGCACACTATTCGCGGTTATAATGCAAGGATGTCGCAAAATAAATATATTTAAAGAACATATTTCGACTCCACATTCGTCCAAGGAACATAGAATGCTCCAAAAATCAAAAAATCGACGAAAATACAAATATTCTGCACTCTGTAGTATTAATTAAATTAACATTTCGAGTTCACTACTCAGTAAAATTCTTGTTATGCTCATTATACTATGATTATGTTAGGTGGAAGTATTATGAACTCGTCCGATATCTCTGTAATCTACAAAATCTTATCTAGTCCAATTCCAAAGATAAAATAGAAAAATGGATCTGATTGAATCAAATAAAAGAAAATTTTCGATTAAAAAAAATCGGGAAATATTCGCCAGATATTGGAAATTTACTAAACGAATTTGTATTTTTGGCGCATTAAAGATGTTTTCAGTCTTAAATTTAGTCAAATTTAGTTGCTGGACAGTATTTAATCTGTAAAAGCTTAAAATTTCTTGGGAATGTTACTTTCAAAACTTTTTTTTTATTCCCGTCAGTGCATGTTAAATGCGTTTATCAGTCACCATCGTTTCGAACTACTTTATCTAGCCGATTATGATTGACATATATTCAAGTTCCAAAATTAAAATGTGCTAAATTCACTAACGTTTACCAGAAGCTACGAAAGCCGTTGAAAATTACAAGTTGGTATAATTTTCAAGCAAGGCCTCATTTTATTTCACTTTTATGCCTTTACTGCTCAAAATCCTAAATCAGTGTTAAGTCAGTCCAATTATGATGTGAGGCTTACCTCACTACCCTTCTAGGGACATAGTTCGCCCTTGCTTTCCTCACTGAACGAGAAATTTATGAGCGGAACAAGTATATGAGTGAATTATGACTCTACGAGTGTTATTTTATATAGCATTCCATGTGGAGAAACCTTAATTCCACCACCCAAATCACTCATACCCAATTAAAATCGAATAAATAACTGATTTTTTAAATTTTGTTGCTAATAAATCACACACACGGAATTGAAGATGAATTATTCATGTACATCTTGTATATCATATTTGCATTTATCAATTAGTTGTTTCGCAAAATGTCTGCGATTTGGCTTGAAATGTAAAATTGAGAGACTTGATTAATTGAAATGTATTTGCATACTCTGCGAATGCTCGATCTGATGAAATCTCTGGGGGTTTTCATCCGTTTCATGCGTGTGATATCGTTTGACGCGTTTTGCTGAAACTTCTGCCGAAGAGCCCACTTTTTTCGAGGATTGATTATTTGAACAATCGCCTCCAATTAGATGCCTCACCGCAGAGCTAATCTTTTTAGCTATTTACATGCAACTTGTTCGGGAGAGCAAACTAACCAATTCACTCTCAAGGCCATGCAGCCTTTTATTGCTTGTGAAAGACTAAGAGTAAAACAAGTCGCTCCTGGAAAAGGAATATTTAGCCGATGCTGCAAATTCTACGCCATTTTTGACAAAAAATCTCGATTTCGCATTCTCTTTTCCACCAATGGACGCCGAACGTCGGTTTTTCAAACTTTGAAGGGATTAGACATAAATAACAGTTTCCGGTTTGTTTAAAAGTTTGTGTAAAAAGGATCGTAAAATGTGCTTCAAAGGAGTGACTCTTTGATAAAATATTCTTTAGCTTACAAAAGTTGAAGTTGAAATCGCCATCAGCTTGCTCGTTTTTGTGAGTGCACGTTTGTTGGAAAAGGCTTCCGTACATCGCGGGAAACTAACGGAGAAAAAACGCACTCTATGATGGAAAGACATTCATTGATGATAATGATCGAAAGTCATTCGCAAAGGGATATTTTGAAGATGGAAATCGCAATTGAAAAATATCACTGTTTATTTTATGGTTTTCTAAGAAACTTATTTCTAACGTTACTAAGATTTAAAACGTAGACATTTACATACACGTCAAAAAAAAACGATGCGACGCAAAAATACCTGAGAAAGATAATATTACGAAAAAATTTGTGGAAGTCATCTGTGACTCGTAAATGAAGCTTTATACGGATTATTAAACTAACCGAATGAGAGTTAACAAAGTTTTGAGGGGCATAAATATTTTATGATTTTTGTCCCTTTCTATTTTTCTTTAGTAGCTCGGATTTTTTGTCTGATACTGCTCTCTCTGGAGAGATATAAACAAAGAGAGACACCATACATAGTGATTCATTTAGCTCTCGACTTAGTTAAATAAGTTGAGGTCAAATCCAGAACCTATCAATTTGTGTGTTACTTCGTCGATAAGCGTAAAATACCCTTCATGATGTAATTAACAGACGTCAAATAATATACTCATTCTCGGAATAAATTAATAACCCCCTTCTGCCGCAAACCGAAAGGCGGCTTGCAGGGTATTTTCTAGATGTAGATAATCCAGTTTTGGTTTGTCATCCTACTTTCGCCCAGTTTTTGCAACCCCGATTCTGCTGGAATACAGCCCCTCGTGTGACAAATGGAAAAATTGGCTCCCAACCTAAGCTCTTCTGGAGATGGACTCCTTTTCGGTTGAAGAGCGAAACTCAGCTCGGGTCACGTCCCCGTGCTTTGTTACAGTAAATAATTTGTCTCACAGTGTAATCTGTATCATTAAACAGGATATGGTCTCATCTTAGATGTTGATGTAACGTCCCTTAGTCTTTTTAAATTGATATATGAACTTCATTTTAGGAACCCCTAAGAATCTTCGAAATAAGCTGGTAAGTAAGACGATCAATATATGCTTGAGATGATTGCACAACCCAAAGCCTAACGAAAGTTTTTGAATTTCTGCAGAAACGACAAATTTGATGTTTTTACCAGATAATATCACTTTTCCCATAACTTAGCGAATCGAGAATTCCCTTTATAAGTTTATATTTGAAATGTATAAATTTATATTTTATCACTTTCAGGCGCAATTGTCTATGAGCAAAATTATTGGCAGGTGAACCAATGAAGTGTTTCAATTTTGATTCCCAGGTTTGAACAAGAAGTGTGAGGAATTGCTGAAAAATGTAGGCTAAATTGATGACAATCTCTAACCCAGTTAGTTATTACAGTAAATATGAGAATCGTTGGGGTTTTCCATCGCTGTTCGAATTCATCAAAAGTAATCCTCCAAGATGGAAATTTCCCATCTTCAAAAGTAACATATCCAATAATATCCGCCTTAAATAATTAGAAAGAAAGACTTCAGTCCAACAGATCCAATACATTTTCTGAACGGTTGAAAGAGAAATGTTGAGAAAAATTACCTATAAAATATTCTGAATAATGACCTAATTGATTTAGCCTTTAGATTGGAGAATTTGCACTATTCCTGCTTATCCTTTTTAAAACGAGAGATGCTCATTTCCTAAGCAAAAATGATTTTTGGGATTCTTCCGTTATTCAGTTTAGCTAACCGTTTAATTTTACCTGTATTTGTTGAATTTGAGCCATTGGACGGTAATTTTAACTCTTATTGTCTGATAAATTGTACCAATTTCTTTAACTAAAGTCTCAAGATGGTAACTGGAAAGTCAAATGTTATATAACTGAGCTATAATATATCTAAAAAGTTAAGACAATGACAATGCTGTACCTTTTCGAATACACTCTGTATTTTAATTTTATTCTTTCGTTTCTCTCATTGCCGCTCATCCGTGAACCCCAATTCTCGTTTCTCTCAATTTTCACTTTTTAATTCATATTTATTTATCTTACGGATATGATTCCATAACACCATCTTACGGCTAAACAAAGCGTCACTATATTATTCATTACCGCCATTATAATTTCTTCGACTATCCGTTTTTTTATTACTCAATTGTGCTTCTCAAGAGGCAATCAAAGTCCCTTATTATATTTTTCCCCGGAGAAGGGAAGTATAACCGAAAAACTTTTAAAAATTCTGTTAACTCGCAAAAGTCTTCGCCATAACCGTTACTTCTTAGTTTACGGAGAGCGGCTCTTGAGAAATCAGGAAGCTTTCGTATATTCCCTCTCCCGAAAATTTCCAGGCGAATATTAAATTTCCTTTTCTTAATTATCAAACTTTTGCAGCGAGATTAACTTCCTGTTGTGCATAAGTTTTTTCAATTAATTGCGAAACCTTAATGGAGCGAAGGATCCTGTTTGGATTCGGAGAAAAAGTACTCGATTTTCGCATTATTTCGAACTTATTTCAGTCGGTCGGATTTGGATTGAGAGAATCGCGCGAAAGACCCCGAAATGGAGGAAATTTGGTTCATTGAGCCGCGGATCCACGCCCGCATCGCTTCGGACGGCATTCTGGAATGTTAATCAGCTAGATCCGGAAATTGCGAACTATCGCCCCAAAGCTAGGATAACTCTCTTCCCGAATAATTCCGACATAATAAATACTTGGAGTCGTACAGTGCGTTCGCGAGGCGATGCTTACCTCGTGAGTTGTTGGATGCAGGAGGAGGACTTCTGAGAGAAGGTGCGGACGTCAACAGTTCGCCAGCGGACACTGTGCCTGGCGTAAGAGACCCGCTTTTATACGACGCCGAAAAGTTGCGCCCGATGTGCCCTTCCCCTCCAAGTGGCGCACTTCCCCTCCGACGCCCTCCCCCCACCCCTCCACATGCCCCCTCCGCATGCCCCCTTTACACTTGCCCCCTCCATACGCCCCCTCCCAATAGTCGAGACGAAAACGTAAAACAGAAAGAAGTGAGTTTGGGAGGAACTATTAACGAGTGAAAAGAACGTAAATCCCGTGTACGCGCCATTAGAGCTGTGGCAGAATAGAATGATCGCAAAATGCAGTTCCCGCAGCGCGCCCACGTTACTCTAAACCGCATTTTCTACCTCGAAAACATGAAAAACAAATCCCAAAAGCTGCATTTTTTACTGCGACCATCAATCGCGCAAAGACCGTGGGCGTGGCAGTTGTGGAAAGTACCACTGTTGAGATGACTCAAGAAAAAGGCGATGAAATAAGATTNCTCCTTCTGCCGCAAACCGAAAGGCGGCTTGCAGGGTATTTTC
This sequence comes from Ladona fulva, assembly GCA_000376725.2. Lineage (NCBI taxonomy): Eukaryota > Metazoa > Arthropoda > Insecta > Odonata > Libellulidae > Ladona > Ladona fulva. The sequence continues at coordinate 445,877 of KZ308444.1, forward strand.
TAGATGTAGATAATCCAGTATATAATATATAACCTTATAATGCCGTTGTTTATTCCGTTCCGATTTTCGGTTCCAAATAACACCATTTAATTACGTGAAAATGGAGGGACTAAAAGTTTTGTTTAGAACTAGGCGAAATTAAATTCTTTGTATTTAAATATGTCTGATCTAGTTGTTTGATGGTCGTTTCTTTTGTATCACGAGTTATTTTCTATGATTATGTTAAATATCACGTTACGGTGGAAAAGTACACTTAATAACCTTCCGAGGTTCATAATGTCTCAATGCCCGGAGAAAAGGAAACCGGTTAATACTGGTTCAGTGTGTGCAGACGGATTGTTACCGGAACTGAACCGAAATTAGGTTTTTTTCCTCTGAACCGGAGTGAACGCTTGATCGTAATGTATCGTATTACTCTTCCATAGCAGAAATAAAGAATGATTTTCTGATACGAATGTATAATACGGCAGTGGACATGTTCTCTTTTTAGAATTAAAAAAAAATCAGCGAAACAATTGGGCAAAGCAGTGGTCAAGCAAAGAGTGGAATCTATTTTAATAGATGCGTAATTATATCATCAATAAATTTGAAGATGGTGGTTGCCATGGATTGGTGTAACCTCGAATTCTCGTTGGAAAGCTGTGGTTTCCGTTGTCCTACGCATAACATTATATTTTAATAAAACCTTACGGTTAGAATGGTTTGATGACAGTTTATCACAATTATAATGTGGCTAACGATACTTATATTTAATAATAACCTATTTTTAAAAAACATCAAAAAATTCCTCTCGCACTTTAATCTTTTGTGTAAAGTTTGAATGTTACCTTCAATGAGCTTAACTTCCGTTAGTATTCTGTTAACTATCGATTTATCTTGAACCAAGAAACTTACGTAACTAAGCTCACAAGTTAGTCGTACTTACTCGCATACATTTTTAGATTGTAATGAAAACTATGCACTATGAGAATTTATAAATTCGAGTACTTATCGTTTAATGAGTGGAGGTAATCACGTGACTGAAATGCGTTTAATTAAGTATTTTAATATCATACTTAATCATATCATACATACGTTTGGACTATGTATGTTCAACTAATACGTAAAAGACTTATTTATTTTAATTTTTTATTTAGTGGTTTAGCGCCGCAGTCAGACGACGTCTGGTGAGCAGTTCAATAACAGAGCAATAATTAATTGGGACCCAAATCTTTATCATATTTAATAACCGGTAAACTTGTGTGATTGAGAATCTGCTAATGAATGATTTTGAATATTTTTAGTGAATGCGTGGAAAAGATCGCCTTCGATGAGTATTTAAACAACAGAGTGTTTGTTCGCAGAGGATATCGTTCGCAATGAATAATCGTAAATGGTTCATCAAAATTATGTGAAGCAGCAAAAACTACTCAAATGAAAGTGTCATTTAGAAGATGATGCACAAAGGGTATTATTGAGCAACGTAATTGTAAATTTACATTATTTACAATTACTTACAGCGTATATTTCTACTCTTAGCACATTTATTTATTTATTTGTAAATACGTTGCAATTTGGCCGTCGCGCTTGGTGGAAACACTGAAGCGGAGTATAGTTAAATTATTATTTTTGATTTTAATTGCCTGGAGTTCTATTACAAATATAAATTATACATTAAAAGTAACAAACTATGAATTTATATATTAAAGTATCACATATAAAAGATAAACATTAAACAGTTTTGCATTAATGTCATGTATTACATAGTATATCACTAAAATATGCACTTAATATTACACTACGTATTAAAAAGTTGCTCGACGGAAGTTAAGCAGTTTAAATGTTACCTTATAACTGTATACAGATCTTTACATAAATTACTAATTGCTACACCAAATACATGACTAAATATTCATATAGTCACATACAATTATTTTATTTAACCTAAAAATATAAAATAAAACATTTTAACGCAGTATAATAATATTCTTGATGACCAAAGGTTACCTCTTGCTTAAAGAAAAAGCAAAAAACTTTCCAAATTATTCTAACGAATGCTGAAGTCGCTGTTCAGCCATTCACAGGATTGAGAACCAGAAAATACTTCAGGAAATTCTTCAGGAAAATCCTTCAAATGGACCCGTACTTATGAGTGTAATTTTAGTTTTAACTGTGTCAGGATACATATAAAGTGGCTACCCTTCACTAATTGTATTAGTGAAACTGCGGTCAGCCTCAAAGACCCGTCAGCATTGTTTGGCAAATAAGTAATGAAACTGCAAAAACCATTGATTCGTAAGCAAATTAAGAGACATAAAAAGAATGGCTTTCGACGTGCGCCTGAAAATAAGTTGTGATGTTTGCCTACTTTTCCGATTCTGTAGATGTGATCGATTTAGTCCACCGCATGACGGCGATGGACCAACAAATATCCGCCCTCTGACGCACAGTATTTCTCAGCTGCGACTGTCTTTTCCTCAATTCCTTTGATCGATATGAATGCAAATCACTAACCATCACAAATGTCGAAATTATCGATCCTCAATTTTTCCTAATATTTACATTCGATCATCAGCTCAAAATGTATGACTGGAGATACGGAAATGCGATAAGAGTGCATTGGAAAACAGAGACTTTGGTGCCATTAAGGAAGATATCTGAAGGAAGTCATCTTATTCAAAACGTTATAGAATATTTAGTCTTTCATGTTATTGAGGTATGTTATTCAATATTTTTCACATTCTTTTCTATGAATTTGTCACATAAAACTTTCGGTTGAGTATCTCTTTTAAGAATTTTATAATCGAGCAGCTATGCCTGCGTGATTTTCACACAAAAACCATCTTTTCCTTCGGTATGATGAAATGTATTCATATTCTCCTTTAAATATCGTGTCTTATCTCTTTCTAAAGTACATTCCATCCACACAATTCTCTTCTGTATATTCCTTCGGCTGCCTTATTTTCCTTTCAAATTCTCTCACCTTTTTTAATCCCTTTCAACACCATTTCCTTTCGTTCCTCATTTTGGTTTTCATTTCCTTCGCCATATCCTCTTTCTCCATTTACGACAATTCGTTGCCGGTTTTATATTTTCTCTTGTTCGCCATTTGATGTTTATTTCTATCTAAATGTTTTACTTTGTGCTCTTCATAAGCACGCTCCCGTATTGATTTTCTTTTTAGCTTTCTCTACTTCACCTGATTTCCTTGTATCCCTGAATTTTAAACAGTTCCTTTACATACTCACGCCCTCTATCGCACCCGCCATTACATTGTTGGAAAGTCGTATTTGCTAGAAAATGTACCTTTCATTATCTTCAATTCTGCATTTGCACGCTTTTAACCTCACCCCTTCATTTCGCTTTTCCTTTCTCAACGCCGCCATTGTTTATTTCCTCTTCATTTCCTCCAATGCAGCTTCTCTTCGCCTACCATTATTCTCACTTTTCATTTAGTCCTCACATTCTTCTTTCTCAACTCATTTACGTTCCTTCAACTTAACCTGCGAAAGCATTTATTCAATTAGCAATGTAGTTTGGTTAGATTTCAGTTCGATATTTCGATAATTGCGGAATTCAACATACAAATTTGCCCAAATACATCCTGAACGAGCGTCCGCAGTAACTTAGGTATCTCCTGTAAGTCTGTAATTGGCGGATTCAAACAGCTTAATCCAATTAATTAATTAATTAACAGTTGATTGTGAACACGAAGGCGTGACACTGGCTATTCGAGAGACACATTTTTGTAATCAAATATTTAAGATAAGTCACTTACTCAAGAAAAAGCAGTATTTAGAAGGTACTTGAATGTCTTAAAGATAAATTACTGAAATCTTTTTATGTTTCTTTCTCTTTCCTGCTCCGTAACTTAAAAACGATGCTTGTTAGACCTCTAAGATGAAAAAAATGAAAACGTGAAAAATGTTCAGTAAATGTTTCTAGAAAAAAAAGTATAGACGGAAATTATTGCTATA